>JARHVA010003278.1:1767500-1962500 GCA_037957365.1 Torreya grandis | reverse complement strand
TATTTAAAAATTAATAATTATACCTAGGTTTCTAAATCTATGTGGATATCTTACTAACTAGCTAGTGAAATAAAAACTTTGTGGGCTAATAAGAAACTTGAGATGAACCTTGATTCTACCACCACTTAGGAGTAGTTTATGACTCTTTTTATATAACATTGGTTATCTAGATTATATTTTGACTATAAATTTATATATTTATAGAATCTAAAGAAAAGGGATTTATCAATGCATGAATATTAGGAGCATTTCACAAAGCTCTTGAAGTATGTTCTATAGTATCAAAAAGATGAACATTTTTTAGATCAAGAATTTCATTATGGAATTGAAACACTAAATTGGTTGTAAAGTGGATGTAGATGGAACATCAACCATGGACTAGGTCTTTGAGAAGGTAGTTAAATAGGAAAAAAATATAAAATCACTTGTAGAGGTCATAGAAAAGTTTAAAGATAAGTTTGTTAGTTCTAAGGCAACCTTCAAGAAAAAGAACTAGAAATGGAATGGTAATTCCAAGAACTCATTCAAAAATTAGAATTAAATATTTAGTAATATTTTAGGGAATATGAAACTAGTGTATGTAATAAAAAGTGAAGCTGATATACAAATCAATACTAACTCAAACAACATAAAATAGCTAATTAAACCACTAACAGTACTTAGATAATCAGGGTCATGACCAATATCAATCCATTAAACCTACGTAAGGTATATTTTTTCATAAGATATTCATAGAGAGGGTTCCAAATCCTCTAGTTAAGCAACACCACATAGTAACCTTAGAGAGGTCTTGATATTCAATCTAATAATAAAGTAAAGTAAATTTAATCTAGTTCTCACCGAATCTTATGGCACGAATGTGGGATAAACATAAACAATAAAAATGCAAAGAATAAATCTACTTAATTCAATGTAGAGGTAATCTTAAGCATGGAGAGACAATGAATTCATTATCCATTATACATGAAAATTTATCTACTAATAATATAAAAGTAAGAGTTATGAATAATTACCTTGAAGAGGAACCCATCAAGCCTCAACCTCTCCCTTAGACAATGGTTCTTTGAAAAATGTTGTTATGTATTATTGAAGAAAATAAGGATAGATAATGGACTATTGACTAGCCAAGGACATCCTAGAGAATCTCAAGCCCTTAAAAGACAAAGGTTCTCCTCCAATAATAATGAAACTATAAGAAATGATTACTCAAGTAGAATGGTGGATAAATAGATAAAGAAATGAAAATAAATGATTCTCTTTATCAAAAATGGGGTGAAGGATGTGTATATATATCATAATTTGACCCTAAACCCTTACATAATGTTATCCAACATAGTTGGCTCAGTTTATTATTGTCACTTGGATTTGCACCTTGAGGAGATGCTCATCTCTCCTCATCAAAGTGGTACAATGGAAACATCTCTCTTTCTATGGGTGACAATTTTGTTGAGATGAATCTCTAGATAAGGGGCTAGCTCCCCTTGATTCATATTTAAAGCTCTTCTCTATAACTTAACAATTTATGTATGAAAAGGGTTAATGAAAACAAATAAGAAACCAAATGTCAATGCACTAATGCATAATGTCCTCTCAATTGACTGAAACCTCTACTTAAAGAGAAACAAGGTGTTTCTCACACAAGACTCACAACTTAGGATTCATTACTATATCAATGTTTCATATGCTATATTTAAGGTCTATGATTCTTAGGAAGGGAATGAATGATTCCAAAGAGGGATACCATCATGAACCACTTCTTAGATATCTCTACACTTATAAAAGAATGCTCATAAAGACCTAAAATAATATCCCTTCTACAAATTACTAGACCATCAAGAGTATGAGCTAGAAAATACAATCTTTCACTAGACTAGACTAACAAGATTCAAGTCATTACTCAATATTACAGCATATGAGTGGTAGCCACACTTGTATATTTATTCCAAAGTTCTTTAAGTATAAATATGGAAAGAGTTTTCCCAATAACTAGTGGAGGTTGCTGAAATGAGCCAAGAGAATGAATATTTATAGATTTCAAGAAAGAAATCAAGTAAGGGAAGTCCAAAGGTCACTATAACATGTGTCACCTTGAGAATATCGATTACAATTACATGAGAAAGAGGTGGGTGAGCTATGCCATGTCATAAAATGATTCAGTTACAATTGAATCAATTATGATTAAACCAAATGCTTGGGGCATTTTGCCATTTGTTACATCTATATTTTCCTTTAGGTTCCTACCAAGCCTTTGTTTTTTACTCCAATGGTTAGTTTTGTAGTTTGTAATTGAATTTTTTGGGGCCATCACCTTTTTGGGTTTTTCTTTTATATATTTTTTTCCCTTGGATAATCTTTCCAAAAGAATTCATTCTTTAGACACTTTCTCACAATCCCTTCGTTTTGACACTCTTCTTGGCAATTCCTATGGATAATTTTCTTAAACAATCTTTTAGGCCTTTTTTTTCCTTTGTATTGGAAAAAATGTCCAAATTAATTGGGATTTGACCTCTTTTTTATGTGGAAAAATATTTTTGAAAGAATTCCTTTGGACTTTTTGTTTTCCCTTCAAATTTTTGTCTTTTTGCCATTCGGCTAAAATAAATGGTCCTTCAACCATCTGTAAATGACCCTCCGACACTCAGAAATGTCCCTTCAAAAAAATTTAAGTGCCCTTCAAACTTTTGTAAATTACATTTTAGCCTTCTAAAAACATCCCTTTAGAAAATTTGAAGTGACCCCTTCAAAAAAATTGAAAATGACATTTTCAAAAAGATAAAGGTGCCCTTCAAAAAAGTTGAAGTGCCCTTCAAACTTTTGTAAATTACATTTTAGCCTTCTAAAAACATCCCTTTAGAAAATTTGAAGTGACCCCTTCAAAAATATTGAAAATGACATTTTCAAAAAGATAGAGGTGCCCTTCAAAAAAGTTGAAGTGCCCTTCAAAAAAGTTTCAAATGACCCCTTGGGCTTGAAAAGATATATTTCAAGGAAATTGTTTTGGACAATTTTTCCAAAGGAATTAGTCTTTGTCTTCAATAAATTTGTCTATGACAATTTTTTTGAAAGAATTTGGCACATGGCCGAATGAAAATTCTAAAAGAAATAACACTTAGTCAAAAATAAAAGACCCAAAAGGATTACTATACAAAGGCTTAGAAAAAGACCAAAACCAAACTTTATGAAATAATTATACTTGTACATTTTTTGACAAAAACAAGTTGTAGGGATCAACACCAATTTTTTGGATCGATGTTGATTTTCCAAATTGACATTGATTACTGGAATCAACCACAATTTTTGTCTAAAAAACATAATAATGTATGAAACATGGATAACAATGGTTATACTCAATTTTTCTTGCCTTCATTTTGTGTTTTATGATCTACATGTTGTTTTTATAACCTATTTCTTGTAGAATCCATGAGATGTTTGTGTTTTAATCTCATTTATTAATAGATTTTTTCCATAAAAATAGACTTTGTTTTTATGTGTTTTATAGGAAACATAGATTGTGTACTTAATCGATGTCAATTTTAATAATCAAGATCAATCTGTGGATTAATGATTATTGGTCTCTAAGACAAGAAATCAAAAAATCCGAGAGCTAAAATTGAAATTTTTTTTATCACTTGATTTTGGGCTTCTAAATTGGTAAACCCTATAACAATTTATAGGTCCTAAGGTGAAAAGAACAAAGTTGAATTATTTTTAAATCTTATACACATTTTATTTGGTACTTAAAATGTACTTAGTTATTTTCATCTCTTAGTTATTTTCAAATTTTTAGTAATTATCAAAAACAAAGCCAAGGGGCTCAAACTTCATTATATACTTATCTTTGGTGTTATAAAAATAAACTCTCACATTATGTAAATACTCAAAAGATTTTTCATTTTTATGTTTGTTTGTTTAAAGTGTTTATTTAAGAAAAATGAGTGTCACATGTATGCTCTCCCCCATCCCCTTTAGGGAACATGGGTGATGAAAAATGTTCACTCTTTTTATTTGTCATTTGGGTCTAAAAGTATGGAAGGAAATTCGTTAAGGTCCTCCATAAAAATTTTATGATTTGGGTGACCCCAAAACAACCCTATAGTCCTTCTACTTATCTTTATTTCATGTAATTTTGGATTTTGGGTGGGAGTTCATCACCTCCTCAAAAGTTCTCTATTTAAGTGTTGACTCAATAATTCATCTCCTAACATCATTTCAATCCCACTCCATAGTGGGTTATATAAATTGAGGGTGACCCACTAAGATGATTTTTTGTGTGGTTAAAAGAAGCTCTATTAGTAGTACTCATCCTCAAAATACAGGGGCAACTTGAAAATCACACTACACTGAGAAATTTCTAGATGTAATGGTTGTGAAAAAGGATAAGAAATTTTCATAACAAGATGATTGATGCAGATCCAAATGACATGATTATGACCTATTACTTGCCACACATATGGGACCATTTATAAATGAGCAAGAATTGATAGTTTATACAACCCCACTTATCATGGATATATTATTGATGCAAGGTGATTAGCCTAAAGTTCCATGTTACTATATAAACTTTGAGAGGGGGCCTAAAAACCCTACCTTTCATGTGCTTTTAGTTTTTGTATCAACAACTTAAAATCATCTAAAGAGTTAGTACATAGATAAAAATTGACAATACGATACAACCTTATCAATTTTAGGATTTATAATGTTAAATTTGTGTGCTTCTATCATTTTTCCTCTCTTTTTTGATTAAGTAAATAACATAGTTTTATAAGGATATAGGAACCATAAAAGTATTATACAAAAAATGTAATAGGATACCAAGGCTGAGCAAAAAAAACTAACTATAAAGTTTCAAAAGTAATGAAATAAAATAGAAAAAGAAAAGATCAAGAGGGGGAACCTTTGGTATTTATTTATCCTACTTAGGTATCTTATCTAGTACTCCCCACTTAATCTTGAAAAATTTGGCTCATGTTCTAATGCTAGGTTCTTCAGCACCATCACCTGGGAGGATCATGCTTGGCCTTTTCTGTCCTTGTATATGTAGAGGGGTTTTCTTCATAGAGGTCAATTTGGGGATATTAGGTGGGGTAGTCTTTGTAACCTTAGATGGTTTTTTAATAAGGGTTTGATTTAGATTGATGGAATGGATAAAGGACTAATGGGTTGAGTCTGCTTGCTTGTGCAAGGCATTCCATTCTTGGATAAGGATAGCTAGGCTTAAACTAACTTACTTCACCTTGTTCTTGAAATTTTCAAGTTGCTCATTATTTTTTAGTTCATCAAACAAAAATAATTTGCCCTTCCTAATGGAATCTATGAAGGTGACCTCATCTCAAAAGACTAGTTTGGGCTTGGGAATAAAAATATTAAGTGGAAGCTCTTTGATAGATGTTTTAGACAAGCTAGCTTTGGGGGTGTTGACAAATGGGTGGTAGGACCATGAGGTGGGGTCCTCATCCAAAGAGTCCTTCTTGATGGAGGACCCCCTAAGGGAGCCTACCACCCTTGAAAAATTTTACCATGTTTAAATAACATAATTATAAGCCCTTGACATAGAATGGGGTTAGACTCAATAACTTGGTAGGAAAGGGATATGCATTCTAGTGAATTTAACAAGTAAAATGGAAAGTTAATGTTATAACCATGGTAATGGTTTTGTAAAATAAAATGGTGAGATAAAATTAAGGTATACTTACCCTCTATGTTCATATATCTCATCACCTAGAGGCATACCTCCAACCATTACCATGGGAGATCCACCTTGGCGAAACCCTTCTTATTTATTTTCATGAAATCATTTATGTGAAAGAAGCACTAAAGGAGTTCTTGATTTTTATTATAATCTTTGTAGGACTTATCCCCTTCATAGGTCATGCTCATGGCCTCTCCTATGAATTCCTTGATGACTATAATCTTAATAACCTACATCACCACCTTATGTTTATTCCATCCAGTGATGAAGTCCTTAGCAACATCAACATCATGCTCTGTAATCCATGGCATTAACTTATTGATACCTCCCCCTGATCATAACTTTTTCTATAACTTTTTATATCCATGTACCTCATAACATAAGGTAGGTTATGATTGTTATCTATCTCCCCTATTACAACTATGCCAGTGGAGCTGAGACAAATGGATATGTGGTTTTTGAATAGTTTGGTTTAAACGCTATGAAATAGGTTTGGTATACATACTACCTTGATCCTTAGATAATTAATCCACCTCATTCCTTCATAATGGTGGTTCATAATTTTTTAAAACCCATCACTTAATAAGAAGTATTTTTATGTGTTTTGGCTTGATATCCCACCTAGCCTACTGTTCTTTCATTTTGTATTGCCAATTAGACATTATTAGAGATGTGGCCTCCTTCATGTCAGTGAGTTAAAAGATGGAGTTATACTCCTATGTTATCAATCATATCCACTACCCCATTTCCTTCACAATATGTGTGCATAATTTGGACTTGAGTCATGACCCTCAAATGTAGCTTGGTGTCATCCATTTTATATTTTATAGTGTGAGATGGGGTTATTTTACCATACAAAAAATTTATAATGTATAAAGAGTCTCCAACCATAATGATTATTTCTAATTTGATTCTAGGGGCAAATTGGATACCCTAATAATCCTCCTTAGCTTTGGCAAGATGGTTTGTTTGAGTTCCCAAAGGCCCTGCATATGTAGCAATCAATTCTCATTTTGAGCTCCTTATGACTCCTCCCGCATTTTTAGGTCCTAAGTTTATTTTAGAAGCACCATCAAATCTTAATTTGATTGTTATTAATTAAAATATCCAAACACAAATATGAATAGTGCACAAAGAGAATTTTAATCAAATTAATAATAATTTTCTCTATATTCAATCACATGGGACACATTACAAATATATAAGAATATGATTCCTATAATATCTCCACTAATTTCTCTCACCCAAAATCCTATGATTATGCAAACCACTAAATATGATATATTATTATAAAAATATATCTCAACAATATTATATACCGATCTATTATCATAATATTATTATATAACAATATTCTATTAACTAGCTATTACCAAATACTAGCTAACTAATTATTATTTACCTCTCAATAAATATATAATGTAAAATATAATCCATAACATTACCCCATATATTTTACATGGTGAAAAAGCATTCACATTCTTATCTACATTTTTCTCGCCCATTATATCATGCCCTATTTGTCTCATGACCTTGATATAAAGAGAGCCTCACTCCTTCCATTATTTTATAGGGTTACCACAAACCTTTACATGAATAGTACCCATTAATTAATCACGTCATGTGTTTTTTTGGATCTACCACAAACCCTTTCAAGATCCATGAACTGACTTACATTGGGTTTTTTTGTCCTTTCACAATGTTTTAACATCAGGGAATTATATTTTTAATTTGTACATAAGTTACATAACTTAAACAAGTATATTCTTTTGTTCTTATTTTGAAAACACAAAATAGAAACTATAAAAACACACCATAGAAAAATTCACCACATCATTGGTGTAGCCCCATCATTGGCAACTGATGAGAGGTCACTAAAAAAATCCTTCATCTATGTATCGTCCAACCTCTAGTATGGGATATTGCTTACTCAGTTGATGACATCAACATATGTCAATGGAGCTCAGGTGCATGAATTTCTTAAGGGAAATCCCCCAACAATGTAGATGTTGTGTACAAGTGATATTAGATACAAAAAATTTAATATTTTTTACAAGTTTAAAACATGACAACTCTATTATTGACTTGACAACTTTTAACTTGCTCTTAATATCAAAACAACTCAAAATGACTCTAGACATAATTAATGACTTAAAAATACTATCAAAATACTAATAAAATAGACCCTATGACAAAAATATTTTGATTACATATATAAATGATTAAGAAATCCAATTGAATATTGGATTTATTCAACTCAAATAATGACATGAAATATTTTATATCTAAAACATAATCTAAAAAGGCTTTATGACAAATTCAAATGCTCCTATCGAATTGACTATTTATAAAGCAGTGTTTGAATTTTATAGAACCATAAACTATATGAATAATATAAAATAATTCCTAAAATATATATAGGTTGACAACTCAAATGATCCAATAATAACTAACTAGACAATGTAAAATAAATAAAAATATTAAATCGCTATCTATCTAAATGAAGAAGATCACAATTTTTTTACATAGTGAAGACAGAGGAAGACTACTCGATGTGATCTAGCATGGGAATCCATAATACACTATCAATAAGTATCTAGTGCATGGATAAATCTAGGACATTTTAATAGGTTTGATATAAATAGAGAAAGGACATTAAACATGAAACATTAATGAAATAGTAGCTATAGGTTAGGCAAAAAGTTGAGTTTATAGGTAGGTAGAGCATGAATCCTTTGTAGAGATGTTATTGGATGAGATTACGAATTAAACTAAGTAGTTGTTAGAATAAAAGGTCTTCATTAGAATCATTTATTTCAAGAGTAAAAATGTATAGGACTACACATAACACATATGGTGATATGAGATTGACGTGGCTAAATGGAATAAATTTTTGAATAAAGCAATAACTAGACTACATAGTGTGGAGTGGTGGTAGATCTAATAATGATGCATGTAGACATGGCTTGAAATCAAATGGATTATTATGGATCTACACTCATGGAAGGAAGACATGGAATATATCCAAAAATAAATATTGTGTAAAACTAAGGTTGCATATAAAATAATAGATTTCTCATGAATACATGGAATTGACCAAAGCAGATGCTCAATGAAAATAGATGGCTCATGAATTTTTAGATATCTTTGGATGAAGGATCCAATTCTCATAGACCAAAAATTAGATACATATTAGTGATCTAATGTTGAATGAAACATCATTAAATCCATCAAATCTGATCAATTTTTAGTTTTATCAATCAACAACTAATAGATATGAATAAATCAATCACAATCACATTACTCTCATATGACCCTCATGACTATTGGAAAAACTAATTTTATACCATTATTATGAATTCAAAGAGTTGAACATAAATATAAATAATGCATAGAGAGAATTTTAATCACAATAATAATAATCTGCTCTATATTCAATCATACAGGACAGATTACAAATATATAGGAATATGATATCTATAATATCTCCACTAATTTCTCTCACCCAAAATCCTATGATTATACAAACCACTAAATATTATATATCATTATAATAATATATCTCAATAATATTATATACTAACCTATTATCATAATATTATTATACAATAATATTCTAATAACTAACTATTACCAAATACTAATTAACCAATTAATATTTACCTCTCAATAAATACACAATGTAAAATCTAATCCCTATTGTGGTACATCCTTCAGGTGGAGCCTTCCATTTTTTATGTTTATAGATAAGCACTTTTGAGTGGGAACTTGTGATAAAGGAATTTGTCAAAGATATAAGGTTAGATTAAGTGATAGTCCATAAATCCATGAAATCAACACACTAACATACTAACACTCTAAACCTAGATCTTAGGGGGAGATTAATGAGAAAATAATAATTGACAACCCAACTAAAATGCAAATAACAATATTTACCTTCCTTGAGAGATATAAATGATTTATTCATTGGATTTCTTGGATTATTCTCAAAATGTCTTCATCAATGGAGCTTGGCTATCTCCATATCCTCTTGGCACTATTCTATCTTGGCTTGGCTTGATTTTGGAATTATAACACTATGCATTTACTTCATAGATCAAATCTAGAATTATAACTCTACTATGATTCCAGCTCTCTAAATGAATAGCTCTAGGCTTGCTTTTATAGACTTCAAAATCTCTTAGAATGGGTTAAATTTGAACCTTGGTTGAGTTTGAAAGGTATGGTTGGCATATTATTAGGATATTATTTTGATATTTTCCAAAAGTGACAACTCATAAAAGGTAATGATTAGCTTTTAAGATGATATTGATATTTGAATTTTACTTTTTGATAATTCATTTAATTGCTCATGGATGAATTCAATTAGCATTTGATTAGGATATACTTAGGATTTGGTGCTAATTAACCCTTTTTAGGATTTTTGACATTTTTGAATGCTTTTAAATTAATTGATGGTACATTTGTTTAATTTAATTGATTAATAAACCAAATTGATTTATTGCATGGTTATAAAGCCAAATTTGAAACATTTAGAAATTCTTAGGCTAAATGGTCAATGTTTGGTAAGAATTGATCTAAAGTTGGATAACAAGCCATTGGTGGCCAAATTTAGGTGTCAATAATTTTCCCATATTTAGGAAGGAATTGAAAGCTATAAACATAGTACCATCTTCCCAAAGAAAAATGTTCTTTTATGCATACAACTTCAATGAAAAGGGATGAACTATATAATTCCCCCTTGATAGAATGATTAGCACAATTAGGTTGATAAGTGGTCTTCAAAAAGAAAGAAGTGAAATGAGGGGACCAAAGGAAGGAAGATGATGGGGTGAGAACACAATGAGTTTGAAAAAGTAGTCAAAATTTTTGAGAATGCAAGTGAGATGTTATATAATGGTTTGCCCAAAGGTGGTTATAAGCATTATACCCTAATAGTGGCAACGTGGTATGATAACACAATGATTTTCTCAAAGTTGGTTATAATAATTAAATGATGAAGATACCCTAGTTAGGATAGACCAACATGATAACAACATGCTCCTATTTAGGAAAAAATAAAGTATATCGGTGAGAACACAATTATTTGCCCAATGGTAGTTATAATCATTGAGAAATGTAGGTGGAATGGTGTACAATGATTTTCCTATAGGTGTTATAATCATTGGACCTTAATTATGGAAAACATGATTGATTGAATGATGCTAGACAATTTGATATGGGTCACTTGATATAGAGGATAATGATGAATTAGAACAACCTTATAGTAGGGAGATGCTTGTCAAAACTAACAAAGGTTGAAATTATTTAATGGTTAATTACTCTGTTTGGGATATGATTGTAATGTTGCTAATGTTAGTGCTAAGGAGATGTTGATGATAACATTACTAAGTAGATTTCTTAAATTTCATTTTTGTTATAGCATTTTACAATAGGTATCATTATAAAACACCATGAGGACTTGGTCAAAATATGCATAAAGACTGACTTTCATAATCCAATATTCAAGGGAAAAGAATGCACCAATGATAAAAACTATGATGATAATGCAAATGTATGAATATGGATGGATTAAAGTATAAGTTCACAAGGAATCACCCAATGAATGCACATAGACTGAATCAAGACAACAGTGTTGAAAGTAAATAAACATACACACAAATAACTAATAATTAAGAAAATAAACAAACAAAGAAACAAATAATAGTTAGTCCTAATATTAGTATAAACAACATGACAAATATTATCCCTAGAAAATAGGTAAAAAATTAACAAACAAACATGATTGGGGGAATATAAGAAAAGGAAGGGGGTGGCCAAGCTATTTTCAAATGCACTAGGTAAGTGGATTTTGCCTACATAGTTCCATGGATGTAATATCCAACAAAAAATTTTAGGCTGAATGTAGTTCTGCTAGGAATGGGAATAAAATGATAACTATGGAAAACAAACATGATGGATGTGATAGAATAATAGGAACAAGCTCATAAAATAGAGAGAGTATGGGATAAAAGGTCAAAAAGGATGGGTAAATTAAGTGACAAGTGATTTTCTTGTGACTTAGTAAGGGTTCCTAGAATACTTAAGGTAAATAAAAGGTCAATATTTTTGGTTTTTCTAATGATTTTACACTTTCTATGAAATTATTTAGTATCTCAATTTGATTGAGAATGATGAGGTAATATATGGTTAGATCTCATAAAATGGTGAGAACAATGCTTAGGTTTCTCACAAAATGATAAGAGAGTGGCTTAGGTTACTCAAAAAATGGCAAGATCATGGCTTAGGCTACTCACAAAATGTCAAGAGCATGGCTTATGTTGCTCATAAAATGGTGAGAGCATGGTTTAGGTTGTTCATAAAATGGTGAGAGAATGGATTAGGTTTCTCATAAAAAGGAAAAAACATGGCTTAGGTTGCTCATATAATGGTGAGAGTGTGGCTTAGGTTGCTCATAAAATGGTGAGAGTATGGATTAGGTTGTTGAGATGACCTTGATAAGTATCAAGCACTATCTACATAGTTTCATTATGGGACCTCAAGTCATTGTAATTCTACCTTATAGCAGAGGAATATGACTAGGGTGGTAGTCAATTAAAACAAAATAAGCATAGTTGGTATGATGGCATAATACAATATAATAATGGCTAGCTGGTATGTTAGGGCATGGTAAACAAGCATTGTTCCTAGTTTACCCATTGGTGGTTATAACTAATATACAATGACATAAGTCAATGGTACTAATTTTTATCATAGGTAGGTATAATTAGTATCATGATAATGAAAGAGAGTGAAATAAGAAATGAAAGGTAAAAATACCAAACTACTATCTTATTGCTCCAAAATACTATCTCTATCTAGAATATGTAAAATAACTACTTAAATTGGATCTAAATCCTCTTGTTGAAAATGGTAATAGAACTAACTAAAATGTAACCAAGTTCATACGGGCTTGGTAGGGAGAAATAAACTCAATTAATAGGGAAGGTATGGTAAAATGAATATACAATATGAAAAAGTGATAGGTTGGAAGGATGGTAGGATGGTAAAATGGTATAGTATAAAGAAAAAAAGTGATAAAATGATACAACTTGAAATAGTCCTTATAGACAATTCATAAAGTCACTCAAGCATAGTATCTATTGAGGTGGATAATGTTCATTAGTTCATCAAGTTCCTCTTCATCTAGTGTGGCAAGCTTGTATGCTCCTATTTCATAGTTTTCCATAAGATGAAAGGACCAACCTAGTTGGGTTTCAACTTACCTTTATACTTCTTTTTAGCTATGGTATTTTTTTGGTTCTCTTTAATGACAAGATCACCAAGTTCAAATTCCCTATGTTTCATATGCTGATTATAGTGGCCTCAAAGCCTATTTTGATAGTCTTGGAGATTATTGAGCATGATTGTGTCTTTCTCATCAAGTAACTCTACCTCTTGTAGGTGAGATACTTGATAGTCATCGTCATCTAGGACATGCCTGAAAGAGATGCACAAAGAATGAAACTTAACCTCAATGGGAACAAAGGCCTTAGTTTCATATATAAGTAAATATGGAGTGGCACCTATGAGGGTATGATGATTAGTACGGTATGCCCAAAGGTTGTAGAATATCTAAAGGTACCAATCATGTCCAACATCATTAACAATATTTTTCAAGATGTTGACAATGGTTTTTCTTGATGCTTTAGATTGGCCATTACCATGTGGGTAATATGCTATAAAAAAGTGTTATGTGATTCTATAATTAGTACATAGCTTTTTGGAATCCTTGTTCTTGAATGATCCTCCATTATCAGATATAATGTCAAAAGGGATACCATAATGGTAGATGAGATAGTTGAAAATGAATTTAGAAATTTTATTTCTAGTCATGTAAGTGTGGGGTATAGCTTCAACCCACTTAGTAAAATATTCAGTGGGAATAAGGATATGTTTCTGGCCATTAGATGAGGTGAGATTGATCTTTTAAATGAGGTTTAGGCCCCATGTAGTAAATGGCCATGGTGTCAACATTAGTTTTAGAGTCTTGGCTAGGGCATGAATTAGATTGGCATGTCATTGACACTTGTCACACTTCTTTACATATGTAACTACATCTATGTCCATGATGGGCTAATAATAACTAGTATGCAAGATATTTTTGGATAAGATTGCCCTACTAGTGTAGGATCTACATACTCCATAAACTTCCTATAATGCTAGTGTAGATTATGTCAAAGTTAAACAAAGAAGTAGAATTTGATCAAAACTATGGTAGTAAAGGGTTGATCTAAGTAAGGTATAATGAGTGGTTATATGTATGAAGTATTTATATTTATTTCAAGATAGGTTAGGTAGTATAATTACATCATGAAAGTATTTGTAAAGTTTTGAGTACTAGATAGAGCTAGGACCAATAATATCACAAATCATCATGATGGTTAAAGGTTCATGAACTAGTGATAGTAAATTATTGGTGAGGAATTAATACTCTTTAGTCATGATTATTTGGAAAATCAGAGATCTAATAGTATCCATAGCATCTACTATTTTATTACTTTCCCTTGGTATATGTTTAAACTAAATGTCGGTAATTTGTTGCTTGAGAGTGTCAATCATGGCCTTATATGGAACCATTTTGTCATCATTGGTCTGAAATTGGTCTATAACCTAATTTATTATTGATTGAGAATCACCATAAACTTTGAGATGAGATATATTCCATTGTACCACTTTTCTAAGCCCTACAAAAAGTGTTTCATATTTAGCCATGTTGTTGGTACAAAGACAATTGATCCTAAATGATTTAGGGACTAGATCCCCCTGTGGCGTAATAAATAAAAGGCCTTCCCCTAATCCATGTGATATGAATGATCCATCAAAATATAGCTTCTAGTGTTATTCCTCAAGAACTATGTCAATTATGGTCATTATGGATTCATGATGAAATTGGAATGTGAGCATCTCCATATCAATAAGGGGTGATTCAACAAACTAATCTATAAGAACATACCCCTTAATGGATTTTTTGTTAACTTATTTGATATCAAAATCATTGAGAATCATGATCCATTTGGCCATGAGGCCTTGTAATGTTATTTTAGATAGTATGTACTTGAGTGGATATACTTTTAAAATAACTATGGTCTTATTGTTTAAGATGTAATGGCATAATTTATAGGCTATGAAGATCATGGCTAAACAAGATTTTTCTATGGGTGTATAATTATGTTCATATGTGACCAATATATGGCTTAAATATTACATGACATGCTCTTTTCCATTATCATCATGCTAATCTAAAAGTGTCCCCAGGGCATTATTACTATCTAATAAATACAATAAGAATGGCTTTCTTGGCATAAGAGGTAACAAAATAGGTGGATTCACCATATAGTCCTTTAGCTGATAAAATGTTGTCTAGTAGTGATCATCCTAGTTAAATGTGACTCATTTATACAATGTGTAAAATGATGGAATTTTTTATCCAACTATGATATGAAGCATCGAATAGATTGGATCTTGCCTTGTAAACTATGGAGTTACTTTAAATTAGTTGGTGGTAGCATCATTGTTATGACTTGGAATTTATTTGGATCAACTTCAATGCCTCGATGAGACATAATGAATCCAATAAATTTCCCTAAAGTAACACCAAATACACACTTCCTAGGATTAAGTCTAACTTTGTACTCATGTAATCTTTCAAATATTTTGTGTAGCACTGTTGGATGATTGACCCTGGTCTTTGATTTCTTAATAATGTCATCAACATAGTGTTCAACAATGTAATGAATCATATTGTGAAATATGATGGTCATGGATATTTAATAGGTGGCCCTTATGTTTTTAAAATCAAAAATCATAACTTGATAATAGAATGTTCCCCATGGAGTGGTGAACATTATTTTGTGTTGGTCTTCTAGTGATATCCTAATATGGGTGTACCATGAAAAGCCATCCATTAATGAAAGCATATCATAACCCATTGTGGATTTGACTATCCTGTCAATGTTTGAAAATGTAAAATTATCATTAGGGAAAGCTTTGTTTATATCATAGAAAATAGTATAGATTATTATTCCTTTTGGATTTTTGTTAACACAACATTAGAGATCCAATCTAAATAGTCGATCAATTGAATACATCCTACTTCCAAGAGTTTTTCCAATTATTTCTTCACCAATACAATAATGTAAGAATGAATCTTATGTAACTTTTATTTTATTAGTTTGGCATTAGGATTTACCATAAGGTGGTGCATAACCAAGGCAAGGTCTAAACCAGACATGTCAAAATATGCCGATGCAAATATGTCAATAAATTCCCTAAAAAGGGTTGTAAGGACTTCACACTCCTTCTTAGTAAGGGACATGCATAGCTTCATCCACTTAGGGTCATCTAGGGACCAAATTTTCACCTTTATTTTGTCTTCCACTAGAAGGGTTTAACCCTCTTCAAGGATAATGGGCAACGATTTGAACTGGTTGGTAATGCTAGAGTCCTTTATTAGGACTTATTTTTCAAGATCACTTAGGAATGATGAATCAAAATCCCCTGATGGAAGATATGGATATGTAAAAAATACTATTGTAAACTCTTGAATTATTTTATCATAAGCTTGTTATTCAAAACTAAACTCATACTCATAGACAAGTTCATCATTGGTGGTCTCTTGATCTATATTTGAAAAAAGTTGAACACCCCCATCTAATGGTGCCTAAAATAGGTTTTCACCACTAGAATATAATTTTTATTTACTTTTTCCATCATTAGAAAGTGCCTCAAAGAGGTTTTCACTTTGGGACCTCAGTGTTTTATTTATTTACTTTTGGCTAAGGGTGTTCATTTGCTCTCCAAAATAGACTTCAAGATCCAACTTGATTGTGAACTCTGATTTATGGTCCCCCAATGAAACATTATCTCTAAGGCCTAGAAAATCATACAAGTCTTCATCATTTTGAAAATAATCAATTGCCACATTAGATTGTTATTAGTTCCAATCTATCAGTTGGGTATAATATAATGGTAGTAGGTTGTGATGAATGGTTGGTCTAAGGGTACATATAGAATGAGGGTTAAATAGGTTGGTCTCAACTAGGTCATCAAAAAATCTATGATCAAACTCTGCTTTTCTATCAACATCATCATCACAAGTTGATGGATATGAAACATGACTAAGCTACATGGGGTCACCTATAGGTAGTTTAAATTCAAGTCCATAAGGCCCTCTATATCTAGTCACAGAAATTAGCTCAAGTGTTCCTTGTTAATTTGGTTTGAGGTTACCTTCTTCATAGTCTTGATTTTTCATGATCTTATTATAAATATGATACTTTTTATTCTTATAATAATTGGCATGTTTATCATTATAAAACCATGATTCATCTCCTTTAAGAGGGTCCTATTTTAGGCTAGATGCTGGTATAAATGTCATGGGTCCTGGGCTATGCTTTTTAACTTTTCCTTTTTATTTCTATATTAGATGAAGTGTCTTGGATTTAGGTCTTCTAAAGGACTTAGGTTATATGGAAGGTTCACAATGTGAAAGGTATCATGGGTCAAATACTCTCATAGGCCATTAGCTAAGATGGTATAATTATTAGATATTTTAAGAGGTGGTATGTGGGAAAGGGAATCAATGGTATAATGATTGTACATGGGGTCTTAGAATGATGGAAATAGTGTTAACATGACCTCTTGAAATATGACCTATAAACCTATTGTAGTCGTGTACAACTACATGATAGATCTATTGGGTTCTTCCATTCTAAACTTGGTTCTATCCATTGTTCAAATATTATTGGTGATTCTATTGATTTTATTTATTCGAACTTGGTTTTTGAAACTATATTTGTTAGTGTTTTACTAGACATTATTATTATTGTTGTTGTATTTTATATTTTGGTTGGTTATTATGATGTGGAAAAGGGTTTTGAAAGATTCCAAGGTTATTATTGGAAGTGGAACCACCACCATCTAATGTTATCTCCCCATTTTACAACATATTGTAAATCAAATGTTTAATTTTCACACAATATCATAAATTATGTCCATTAATCCGATGATATATCATAGATTTCATTTTGGTGGTACCAATTAGGATAAGGAATGCCCTTAAGATAATGTTTTGGTATAGGCTTGCTAATTAGATTAGCAATGGTGAGCTTATGAGACACATATTCAATAAGTTCTCTAATATCACTAAAAATTTTATGAGTAGGCACTATTCTCCTTAGAAGAGGGGTTTGTAATGGCAAAGGTTGTTGCATTTGTTATGCAATCTTGGGCTAAAAAGGTTGTGGGCTAGGTGTATTTTTTGTATGTTGTGTGGGTTGAGTAGATGGTGTTTACACCATTTGGACATGATGTGATTTAGTTACTCCATTTCCAACAACATTTTTGTTGTGGTTGAATTGCTTTGGTCTATCATTTTTGTTGGCATGTGTTGGTTTTGATGTTCTCACTTGGACTTGGTATTAGTTTTGGTCATTTCCTTGATTGGTACCTTGAATCTGATTTGATGAAGTAAAATTGATGATCCCTTTATTAATAAGGGTTCACTCAATCAATAAACCTTTGTTAATTATCTCTTTAAAGGTATGTGCATGTTATAGTTCTAGATGATAGGTTATCTCACCATGTAATTTTTTAGTTAACATAATGGCTAATTATTTGTCTAGTATATTATGAGTGAATCAACTTAGAATGAATCTCTATTACTATAGATAACTTTTAAAAATTTCATCGGTCTTTTTCTTAGCTTAAGTTAAGTTGACCAATAAAATCTCATGCTTGAGATTATATGAAAAGTGTTACACAAAATTTTCTGAAAGATCATCAAAATTTGATACAAAATTCTTGGGCAACTTCAAATTCCATTATTAGGCTTATCCTAATACACTCCTTGGGAATAAAAATAAAATGTATATCTTGCTATAAGCCATTGGTTGGCATGTAATAAAAAACTCAATCAAAATAGCCTCGAGGTTAACTTTCCCCTTGTATTTATCAAATTTTGATGGTTCGTATCCTAGAGGAAATGGTATCTAAAAGTAATCCATGTTAAAAAGGTAAGAACACACAACATCCAACTTAACCTTTTTGGTTTATTTCTTATCTTGGATTGAAGCAATCACATCCTTCATATGTTAATATTCTTGGGCTAGTAATCTAGAGGGAATATTGGTTTGAGGTGTAATATTGGCCTAGGTAGATGATTGAGTGGTCATAAGTAGAGCTCTTTGAACTAGGTATGATGGAGGTATTTTTTGGGGTATGTTGGTTTGGTTAGGGAACAAACCAATAATATGCATGCATGGATTAGAATTCAATTGTTTAAATTGGATTACGATTGTGTAATATTCTGGTTAGGGTTGAATAAATAGGGTTGATTTTGAGGATTTTTATATTGGGATGGAGCAATATGGATATACTATGATTGATAAGGTTAAATAGGGATATGCTACTTACTAATCAAAACTTACTATATAAGGGGTGCTTATGAACCAAAACCTTGCCTTTAAACTAGTGGCGCATTCTACACAAAATGAAAAAGTTGCCTAATCGGTACTTGAGGAACATTGAAACCTCTTTATTTCATGAATCCTAGTTGGGAAGTGGATGCATATTGGAGATTAGTCTTTTTTTCTAACCAATATTTTTACATTATTTATTAGACATTATTTGTCTTTAAATTAGTATATTGGTCTATGAAGAAAGAGGTATATTCATTACTACTTGGTGAGGTAGAACATTGGTTGCCCCCTATTGAGGCGGAAATATGTTTTGCCTCTACTATATTGTTATGTTTGATTGTGCCTATTTTTTTGGAATACCACTCATTACATATTGGGGAGGAGTAGGATTCATCACATTTTATTGTTGAGGCATGACATTGGTTGTTGGCTGACTACCTAATCTTGTTGGTTGAGCACTTGAAGAAGCATCTATTTGAGGATTAGTGGTAAAAACTCCTACTCCCTGATTTTGAGAACCACTCATAGTGTTAACTAAAGGTACACTTATTTGGGGATTATTTATTTGTGTACTCACACCACTTTGGTTTGGATTGGATGTTTCTTAGACATTATCCACTATGTTTTTCTAAGTATTCTCTATATAAGTAGAAGACAACTCTTTAATGATTGACACACAAAACAAATTATTAATCAATGTGTGTTGTGAAAATGGGTCTACACCCTAGTTTTCTTGACCCATTAATTCTATTAAAACCCCTATTGAAGGAACTAAGTCAATAAGAGTCTTATTTTACATGGTTATTTGATTAAAATTATGTGCTAGGTTTAAGTAAGTTTCGTATCATGTTGGCATCTATACAAAGTGATCCTCCATGAGGTCCTTCCCTTTGACAAGCATACTAGGGTCCTGATATACCATTGGGGATAGTGATAAAGGATTTCTAGAAGAAGCCTATTGACTATATAATATGTTCTAAGGTATTATTACTAGACTTAACAAATTCTAATAGGGGAAGTCTACTAAAAACTTAACCCCTAATTTTATATCTCTAACCAAAATCTCATTCTTGTATTTCCAATAAGTGATTCTCAAACAAATAAGGATCATACGTTGATGGTGTAGTACCATAGTATGCTCTTTTAGGAAATGGTTCTTTAACTATAGGTACTACAACTAGGTATTGTTTTGTTATCTCATGATCTTTCTTAGAGTATGAAAGCATGTTTACCAAATAATGATCTAATGGGTCTTGGTTTTGTGCCCTTGTTTGTTTGTTATAAGATGGATGAGGATCCATCTCATAAGTAACATTGTCTGCATAGGGTTATTGAAACATTTCTTCTTTTAAAACCACATTACTAAGCCTTGTATTGTACATGAGTCCACTAAAAGTGTAGGAAAATATGTTGGGATCCATAGTAAATGTTTTGTGACCAAACGGAATAGATTTCTACAAACTCTAAAAAAATGATGTCTAAAAAGAGGTTCAAACATGATCTAACATAGTCAAAATCATGGATTGGTATATCCAAAAATATTAATTCAATGATTTATGATAAAAAAAAATCTAACATTAAATGTCCAACATTACATGTCTCACTCAAATAAGTGAAGTAAATGGACCGAAATAAAAATGCCTGATTCTAGGATCAAAGTGTTTTAAACGAGTCTAATCTAGGAAAATCAAATGTTGATAGGTCTTTTGGTCAAATGCATTATCAAAAGCTAGGCTCAAAAAGAGGCACATGATAGGACTTTTGGATAAATGAAATAAAATATTAGACTTTTCAAGATGAGATATTTAATCTAACAGATTTGAAACACTTCTAAAAAAAACTAGGCATTTGAATGTTGGACATAAACTTGATCAATAAGTATGAGGTATAAAAAAAAGGCACTTGGAGATAATTTATTTTATCCTAAATAATTGCACAAACTAGACTCTTTTTACCATTGAGATAGATAAAATTGAATGGCATAACTTCACAAGACAAAGGCTCACAAAGAAAACTCATATTGGTTTGAAATTTTGGAAAAACTTGGACTCTATTTAAATAGGCCTATGAAACAAGTTTCAAAATAATTTTATTTGCATAAAAATATTAAAATGATCAAAATTTATGACAAATATTTACTTCAAGACTCTATCTCAAAATGGTTTAACATGATTTTGATATCATAACACTACTCTCCTCAACTCAAATGACACACACATGAATTTTGACAAATCTCTAAGGCAAAAGTGTGTTATTAAATGGACTTAAGACAAATGGTAAAATAGGAAAAGTAGTAAAAAATTTAGCCTATGACTCAAATCATGAGTGACACACAAGATGACTCGAGTCCTACCAAATGATGATAATGATTATGAGTCTAAAAATGGACCTCAATTCAAATTGGAAATTGAACCTAAGTTCCTTCAAGTTTAGTGCAAATGATGAACCCACTTAACACATCAACCTTATAAAATTATAAAGGTGGAATTTAAAATTTAAATTATTAATGAAGGACTTAATAAAATTTTTCAAATGGTTTAGACTCAAATTAGAAGCATAACTACACCAAAATAGAAGATATGACATAAAGTTTATGATAAAATTTTGAACAAGGAAAAAGATAATTTTCACTTGGGAAACATAATGCCTCCTTGTTTAATAAATGGTGGGAAATGTGTTTATTTATGTAACCCTTTTGTTAACAAATAATTTTTACTCCAAACAAGACCAAGTAATCTAAGACAAAAACAACTCAACTAATTAATCATCTTAAGCCCAAAATTGACAAGCTATGGCAAAGTGGGGTTAATTAAACTAACAAGTTTTTGAATGTTTCTAGATATATTATATACATAATACTTTCATGTCAAAAATTAATAGAATCAACATGTCAATTAGGTCCACATCATATGGCTTATTGCAAAAAGGTCTTGCTCTTTTTACAACAACTACATCTATCACTTGTTTAGTGTAGTGTGATGTCCAACATGGTCATATGTCTTGGGCTTAGCTACTAGTGATAGGATATGGTTTAACCACTCAAACCACCATCCTAGTGTGGTGATCCCAATTTATATACCCCCCCCATGGATAGGGGTTAAAGACAATGTTGAGAGATGAATTCTTGGGTCAAGGCTTCTTATATAACTTATGAGAAGTAATGAAGTCTCCCTCACAAGCCAAAATACTATAAAATAAAAAACTAAGTAAAAGAGATTTATGGTTGTTTCTAGATCACCCAATCCATGAGGGTCTTGGGAAGAGCCTTCACAACATCTCTTTTAGGCATTTGGACTAAGTCACTTTATAATGAAGATGGTGCTTTTGATCCCATAAGTTCTCTATAGGGGACAAGGGGATAGCATACACATACACCTTCATTTTTGATTAAACAAAATATAATTAAGAAAATAATGATAAACAACTTAAAAAAATGTTAAAGTGAGTTCAATTTTAAATTATTAAATGAAAGGTTTGTTGGTGTTTTTTAGCCCCTTGGCTTTAAGTTACAAAACTTTGTAAAGAAACAATCGTAAAACCATTAAAAAAAGAATATAAGTTTTTAATTAAGCACAAAATAAAAGTTATTAATTATTTTTAAGAACCCAAAAAGAGGTTGAAATATGTAATTAATTTTGATTTTATAACTTTTCAAATAAATCCTACAAGAAAATTGTCATATTGTAGTTTAGCTTTGAAGCTCTTTTATGAATGAGATAGGTAACTTAGAAAAGTATGATCTTGGATTTGGATGACTTGTCAACCCAAAGGAAAAATAAAAAAATATAAACACATTAGGTTAGGCAAAGGTTAGAAAAAATATAAATAAATCTCAAAAAAGAAACTATGAAACATGTAAACAATAAGTTAGAAGGTTTAAATAAATAAAACCAAACACAACATAAAAACCTATAGTTAGTATTTTAATCATAATTTATACATGTTTTAAATATCTCCAAGGAATATATATTTGGAAAAAATCAAGTCAAATTAGTAAACAAAAAAGAAGTTCTTAGCTTAGTACTATCCATTTTTACTAGAAAAATAGAAAATAAAAAGTGATAATCACTAAAGTCATAACTTCTAAAATAAAATTTATATTTTAATAAAATTTTGAGAGAATTAGGATGAAACCAATAATAATAACCTATCAAAAATTCAAAAAAATAGTAAACAGATTAAAAATAAAAGCTATTTTAATAAAAAAAATTATTCAAATATATGGGGTGCACAATCATGTCCCACTGGGTGTGCCATTTGTGATCAAAGAATTTGTCAAAGAGATAAGGTTAGATCAAGTATTAGTCCATAAAACCATGAAATCAACACACTAACATACTAATATTTCTAATCCTAGATTTTAGGGATAGATTAATGAATAAACAATAATTGAAAACCCAACTAAAATGCAAAGAACAACAATCTTTAGCTTCCTTGAGAGCTCCAAATGATTTCTTCATTAGCTTGCTCAGATTATGCTCAAAAGAACTTCATAAATAAAGCTTAGATATCTCCATCTCATATTGGAACTATGATTGGATTTGATTGGCTTGATTTTGGCATTATAACACTATGCATTTACTTCATGGATCAACTCCAGCATTATAACTCTACTATGTTTCAAGATCTCTAAATGAAGAGCTCTAGGCTTGCTTTTATAGGCTTAAAAATATCTTGGAATGGATTAAATTGGAATAATTATTGAGTTTATTAACCTTGTTTGAGTTTGAAAGATGTATTTGGCATATTTTTAGGATATTCTTTTGATATTTTCTAAAAGTGACAACTCACAAAAGGTAATGATTAGCTTTTAAGATGCTATTGATATTTGAATTTTCATTTTTGATAATTCATTTAATTGGTCATGGATGAATTCAATTAGGCTTTGATTAGGATTTGGTGATAATTAACCCTTTTAGATTTTTTGACATTTTTGAATGATTTTGAATTAATTTATGGTGCATTTGTTCAATTTAATTGATTAATATGCTAAATTGATTTATTGCATGGTTATAAAGCTAAATTTGAGACATTTAGAAATTATTAGGTGAAATGGTCAATGGTTGATAAAAATTGGTTTAAAGATAGATAAAAAACCATTTGGGGTCAAATTTAGGTGTCTATAAGAATTATTTTTTTGAACCACATCCCATATGCTAAAGATATCTTATGATGAGCAGGTCCAAGGTTTTTATCTATGGGAAGAAAAACTTTCCAATTTTTGATGATAGCCTGGTAGAGTTAGAGAAAGGCCCCTTTAGGCCAATTCCTTTTGTTTCATAAAAGGCTGTCATTTTAGGATTTCCACATGGAATAGAACTAGTATGGAAGAGCTAAGCACAACAAAAACACTAGGGAAGGGAGATTCTAGGGTGGTTTTCATTATTTTATGAGATCAAGCATATTGTTCAATTTTACCCAAAGTAGGTTGAATTTATTTATCATCCAATTAAATAGTGTCAAACCAAAGGGGAAATTTAGAAATAGGTGTTGGACTGAGTCTTCTACATTTTTGCATAATTGACATTTATTAGGGACTATCAATTCTCTTTTAACTAGGTTATCCACCATCAAGATTTTATCTTGAACCACTAGCCAAAAGAATAAGTTGATTTTGGGAGATAGATGGTTTACCCAAATTTATTTCTAAAAAAAACCATTAAATTTCAAGGTTGAGATCAGTGCTGTGTTGTACAGCCACTGAGTATTAGCTACTTTCTTCTATAACCCATATAAAGTGATCCTATTTTTGGAGTGTAAGAGTGTGGATCTGACTAATAGAAGAACTAAGATTCCATATTGACTAATCCTCTTTTGTTGTGTACCCTTTAGTGTGGAGTGTTTTCCATATTTTTGACCTTGCATTCTCCACCCAGTATTCATTAAATTTTAAGCCCCATCTTTGCTCGAAGTCCCTATAGAAGTTGGCCCAATTATATTATGAGGGGGTAGATGACAACCAAACATCTTCCCAAAAAATCAAATTTATCTCCATTTATTATTTTCCATTTGATTCCTTTTATTAAAAATTCCTTATAGTTGGTGTAGACACCTCAATCTGCCCACCAATAACTTCCAACCATGATTTTGATCAATTTCCACCTAAAATGCATAATTTGGCCTAAAAAAACTAAAACATGCTAAATGATGTGAAACTAACATATTCAAGTGTCTATTTTGGCCAGAGTATCCCTAAATGGGGTAATACAATTTATGGGCCAACTAACTTTGATCATATCATTTTGAATCAAAATGCCAATTTTTTACTTTAGTGCTCTGAATTATTATTTCCTATCAAATATTCAGCACACGATACCTAACTTTATTATTTTTTATTGGTAACATACTAAATGGGAATATGGATCCAATGCATCTAACATTGCCTTCTAATTCTAATTTAGTTAGATTTTAGACTAATAACAAGGCATTCTGATTAGTCTGTATAATTTGTGCATAATGTGCTTAGTCATGCTTAAGAGTTGATTTACCCAAATCAAGGCCTAATTAATAATTACATAAAAACTTGTTGAAAACTTATTTTTGGAAATAAATATTGAATATCTACATCATCAGGTGACCTCATTTCTTGGGAATACATCCCTAGTCCATAAATACCACAAATATCAAGATTCATGATCTCCATGCCTCATCAAGGCCTTCCATGATTCCCTCCATGCCTCTTAATTTCCCCTTTTTCCAGTGTCATGATGAGGATAATTAAAAAATAAATTCCAAAAACTGAATTAATCTTCAACCACACATCTTAATCTTGAGATGGATTATTCAAGTTGATTATAGACATTCTCAAAAATCTATAAATAGAGAGGCCATCAACATCATTTCTAAGCTATTTTAGTGCAAAATTATAATGCACAAATATCTTCAAGAAGCTATTTCAATTAGTTTTACCATTCCAAATTGATTCCAATCCAATCTAAGCCACAAGCCAAAGGTGCCAAGGAGAGATGGAGGTAGCCAAACATCCATTGCCAAGGACTTCATGAGCACAAAACTGAGCAAACCATTACACGAAAACATTTAGAGCATCCAAGTAAGGTGAAGAAATTCATTTGTTTTGTTCCTTAATTTTTATTTGTGTTTATCATTTGTTTTTTTTAACTAAGCTCTCCCTAATGTCTAAGCCTAGAGATGTTATGCTATTAGTGTGTTTCTTTCATTTTGTTTTTATTTTAGAACTAACATGATACCAACCATCCTCTCTTGATTAAAATTACTAGATCAAATTATGGCACACCTAATGGGACTAGATGTATCTCACACCCAAAGAAGATCATTTTACAACTTTAAAATATTTATTTGGACCTTTAAAACTCTTGCAAATTGATTTTCTAACTTTATTTTACCATTTTTCTCTATCACAATTTTTACATAGTAACTGATGTCGATAAGTAAGACCAACATCGGTTGCATATCTTAACTGATATTAGTTAGCAAAACCAACATTGGTTTTATATCTTAACTAATGTTGGTTAGTAAAACTGACATCAGTTGTATATCTATCATTGGTCACATTGGTATAACTGATGTTGGTTAAATAACCAACATCAGTTAGAAAATGTAACCATCATCGGTTATAGGAACCGACATTGATCACTATGTTTTTCTTAAAACACATACCTGAGAGCTCTTTTTCTATAGTTTATTATTTCAAACCAAAAAAGGCTTCATAGCTAAAAGACATGCTGACATTTTTACTGCAAGACCAATCTTGGAATTTGACAAAAATATGTTTAGACCACATTTTTTATGCTTAAAAATCAATTAGGATCTTTGTTTGAGTGTTTAAATTTTTTAGATGTTTATGACGAATGATTTCAAAGTTTACAAATAAGACCAAGGGGTCAAATGAACACCACCTCATTTTCATTTAGGCTTAAAATTGAACATACTTGTCAATTTTTGTTTGCAATAGTTGTTTAATCAAACTTTCCTTTGGAAAAAAGATGGATGTTGTGTGTATGATCTTCTATTTGTACCCTATAGGGAACCCTTAGAATCAAAAGTGTCATTCCTATTGTACATAGCCTAGTCCAATTCTTAGAAATAAATTCATCTAAAGCACTCCCTAAAAACTTGTCAGTGTTTGGGTGACCTTTAAAATGACCCTAAAGTCTTTCTACTTGCATGATTTCTTTATTTTTATGCAAACTTGGATTGCGAGGGGGACTTCATCACTTCTCACAAGTTCTTTAGGGAAGATTTAACCTAGGGTTTCATCTCCTGGCATTGACTTCATTTGGCTCCTTTGGAGTTACACATGGGATGTAGTGGCACTTTGGACATCACACTACACTGAGCGAATAGTAGGATGTAGTGATTACAAAAAGGACTAGACCTTTTTTACAACAAGCCAAGTGATACAGACCCAAAATCTATGCTTTTCTATTACATTTTTTGGCATGAAAGTCATTGTGTAATTCATTCCCATAGATCATTATAAAACTTGTTAGATCTTAGATAAATCCCCACTTGCCATGGAAGTATTTTTGGTGCAATGTGTGCCTCAAGGTCCATATCATAGTATTGTTATTTGAGAGAAGGGGGGTGTAAAAACCCTACTATATAATGCACATTTACTTTTGGATGAACACTTAAAATACTCTCAAATGATGTATATTGATGGATTCCAACAATAACAAGTAACCTTTTTAGTCTAGGATCTAAGAATGATTAATTAGTTGGTCTTATCCTAGATTAAAGTCTTGTTTGAAGTCAAAACTTGGTGGAAACAAACAATCTAAACCAAATGCATAGTCTTATTTTTCCTTTAAATAAAGAGATGTATTGATGATCCCACATGGGATCATCAATTTTCCTTGTTCAAAGTTCATCAAAATATTGAGAGTCATATCATCCACTTTGGCATAGTTATACTACCCAATTGAGTCTAAACCTTTACTAAAGTTGTTTAAGTCCCTTCACTTATAATCCAAATTTGAAATTACACCTTTATAAGTTCATAGGGTTGATGTGCTAAGTGGGTTCACCATTTTCACTAAACTTGAGGGAACTTAGGTTTAATTTCCAAATTGGGTTGAAGGCCGTTCAAGACTCATAATCATTATCATGACTTGATAGACTTAAGCCATTTTGTGTTAAACACTTGCACTTTGATTCTATGCACCACAACATTTTGAGTCAAGAAAAGTAGTGTTATGTTGTCAAAATTATATGAAAATGTCTTTGCCTTGGAGAGTTTTTAAAGAAAACCTTCTTTGACACACCTTTTAGGTGGTATGGAATCATTAAAATACCCAAAAACAATTTAATATTATTTCATATACCCTCTTACATAGAGTTTTAAATTTGTTCCTACATTTTCAGACCAATCCAAGTGTACTTTCATGATCTTTTGTCTAAAATAGTTATATTACTCACTTTTATCTAGCTTGTTTGTCAAAAGAACCAAGTTTTATACCATTTTTTGTGAAAAAATAAACTATTTCTAAAGTGCCTTTTGTTTCATACCTTATACCCAGTTGATCAAGTTCATATCCAAGAGTCAAATGATTAGTGTTTGTTAGAAGTGTTTCAAATCTGTTAGATTAAAACTTTCATCTATTTTAAAGTCTAGCTTTTGACGTCATTTTTCCAAGAGTCCTAGTGCATGCCTTGTTTGAGCCTAGCTTTTGATGTTGCATTTGGATAAAATACCTAGAAAATTTTAAATTCTTAGATTATACTGATTTGAAACACTTTGACCTTAGAGTTTGGAATTTTGATTTTAGGTCCATTTACTTGCTTATCTTTGTGTGAATAGTGAAATGTTAGATACTTCACGCTAGCTTGTTTCCTCACAAAACTTTGCATAAACCTATTGATCCTTTTGATGAAACTATACCGAGTTAGAACATCATCTATTTTAGACATTTCCCTTTTTGGAGTTTTTAGAACTCTTTGACCTTTTATCACAAAAGCATTGACTATGAATCCCAACATGTATTCCTACACTCATAGTGGACTCATGTATAATCTAGGGATTAGTAATGAATTTGCATAAGAAGAAATGGTGCAAGACCCCTATGTGGATAATATTAATTATGAGATAGATTCTTATCCATCTTATAATTATCAATTAGGGGAATAAATCCAAGATCCATTGGCTAACTATCTAGTTAACACACCACCTAATTTAGAACAAGACTAATATTAAACTACACAATACCTAGCTACAATACCCATAGTAGATGAGCTAGTACTTTACCATTCATATTCTACTAATATAGATTCCACGTATGATCCATTTTTGTTTGTGTGACATTTGTTAGAGAACAAAGATGTGATTTTGGTTAGAGCCATAGAGTTAGGGACCAAGTTTCTAGTAGACTTCTCCCATGAAAATTTACCAAGTTTAGTAAGAGTGCCCCAAAATATCATTTAAAATCAACAAGATTCTTCTAAAATGCTATGGCTCTAATCCAAACAAGCAACCAAGATCCCAATATATTTGATCGAGACAAAAACATCATGGAAGATCACTTTAACCAAATGTAGACAACATATCAAACCTACCTAAATCTAGCACATGATTTCAATTAGATGAACATGGTAAATAAGCCTCTTATTGACTTAGTTCCTTCAACAAAAGTATTGATAGAGTTAACTAGACAAGAGAATCCAAATTTTGACCCATTCATACAAACCACGTCGATAGATAACTTGATGTATATACCCATTATTGAAGAAGTGTCTTCAACTCATACACAAAATATTGAGCCAAACATAGTAGATAATGGGTAAACAACATCTATTCTTGATCAAAGTGGTACTAACATGTAAAAAATTAGCCAACAACATGTGCCTATAGTTAATCTTATGAATAGGTCATCATACCGGGGAGTAGGAGTTTCTACACCCCAACCTCAATTGACTACTTCCTCAAATGTACAACCTATGATATTAGGTAATCAAATAATGGATAACGTCATGCCTTAATGATAGAATATGATGAACCCTACTCCTCTTCAATAGGTAATGAGTAGTATTCCACAACAATAGGCATTATCTAGTGTATTAATCTAATTGAACACAAATACATTGCCACATCAATTAGGGGAAACTAATGTTCCACCTCAGCAGATAATGATGAATGTACCTCTTTAGTCATAAACTAATATGTAAATCTAAAACCAAGCAATGAATAGTCAATAATGTGAAAATATTAGTTAATGATAAATTCCAAATATGCAAATTTCTTTCACTTCCTCATAGGGATTCATGCAACAAGGAGCTCCCCATGTTTCTCAAGTACATACTAGACAATCATTGGTTCAAAATGTGCCACAAATTTAAAGATAGGGTTTTGATCCATAAGTTCTCAGTCAACAACAAGGTTTGATTAGTCAATAGCATGTCCCTTTTCAACCATAGTAGGCACATTATACCTAATCCCTCTATCCCAACCATAAAATCCTCCAAGTCAAACCTTTATCACCAACCCAAACCAAAATATTATACAACCAAGTGTGAAATTTCAAGTAGATCCTAATCCACATATGCATAAATATTGGTCCATTCCCCAACCAAACCAATGTACCCCAAGAGGTATCGCCATCATACCCTGGTCAAAGTGTCCCACTTATGACCTCCCAATTATCTACCCAGACCAATATTCTCCCTTAAACCAATATTCCTTCTAGTTTCTTATCCCAAGAATTATAATAGATGAAGGATGAAATTTTTACCATTCAAGTTGGTAAACAAACTAAAAAAATCAAATTAGATGATGTATGTTCCTATCCATTCCACATGGAGTATTTATAGGTACCATTTCCTCAAAGATACAAACCACTAATATTCAATAAATACAAAGGGAAAGGTGACCCTAAGGCTCATTTGACCAAATTCTTTGTCACATGTTAACCAATAGCATATAGTGACATATACCTTTTTTTGTTTCCAAATATCTTGGATGGACAAGCCTTGGAGTGGTTTTTAAAGTTGCCCAAAAATTTAGTATCAGATTTTGATGATCTTTATGAAAGTTTGTGCAACGCTTTTCATATAATCTCGAGCATGAGATTTCATTGGTGGACTCAACGTAAGCAAATAAAAAAGAAGGTTAGATTTTTTCAATTTGTTTATAGTGATGGAGATCCCTTGTAAGCCATTTTACCCACATTTTCCTAGATAAACAATTAGTCATTATGTTTACCAAAAATTTACATAGTGAGATAGCTTATCATTTGGAATTATAATATGTACATACTTTTAAGGAAATCATCGATAAATGTTTGTTGATCAATTGGGTACTCATCAATAAAGGAATCATCAAGCTTAAATCAACTAATCAAAATTAAGGTACCAATCAGGGAAATGACCAACATCAACATCCCATTCAAGTGCTAGCATCATAATCAGCATAGGCCAATAATCATGAAATACGTAAGTAATTCAATCATAATAAGAATGTTGTGGGAAATGGAGTAATTGAATCCCATCATGTCCAAATAGTGTAAACATCATCTGCACTACCTTTTTTTCTTACTCTTACCTAGCAACCTCTCCAACCAATATCATAAATACAACAGTCATTACCATTGCAAACCCCTCCTCCTAAGAGAATCGTGCCTGCATAATGTGTCTTTAGTGACTTAGGAGAACCTATTGAGTCTATATTTTGAAATCTTGTTACTGCTAATCTAATTAGTTGACCTATATTGAATCATTATCTACAAGACATTCCTATCCTAATTGGTACCATGAAAGTGAATTCTATGACTATCATCAAGTTAATGAGCATAATCTATGAAGATGCGTCTAAATCAAGAATTTAATTAAAAATATGTTGAAGAATGGGGAGGTAACATTGGATAATGGTGATTTCACTTCCAATCAAACTCTTAAGATTTATCAAAACCCCTTTCCCTGACATAACAATTAACAACAACAAAATAATCAACAATAATAATAAAAACTAGTGTAGTAGCAAAATCAACATCAAAGGCCAAACAAAAAGAACCAAAAAAATCACTACTAGAACTAACAATGATAGAACAATGGACAAAACCAAGGTCAAAATGGTAACAACCAACAAACCTACAATGCAATTTCATATAAATACAATAGGGTTGTAGGTCATATTATAGGGGGTAGCATTAATCCCATCTCCATTAATCCTAGACCAAACACTAATCAGCCTAAACCATTACTAAAAAAAATCTAGCCAAATTATATGGATAATACTTTTTTGACCTAAGAATGCATACAGGCAAACAAGCAAACTAGGACTTCCCCTTTTGGACCTTATATCGATAACTCATCCTTACCATGTAACCACATGCGAGTACACTAGTAATTGAGACTTATCTTGTCTAGTCCTACACCATTCCCAACATTAGTTAGAAATAATAGTCTAGTATTTAATATCGATTGTGTAATCACAACTTAGAGGTCAAAGATTACTATCCCAGGCCCACAACCATTTTCCACTTTTTGTATCATTCAACCAACTATTCAAACTCAAAATAAACCATTCACTACTGATAAAGATAAGAAATTTGATATTATGGAACAATTACAGAAGACACAAACACAAATTTCTATTTTAGATTTTCTATGAGTGCTAATAATCCACAAGAACATCTTCAATGAGTTTTTGACCCAATCCATTATTGCTAGTGACATATCCCCTGACAAATTTCAAGATTTGGTTGGACATCTAACTCCAACCCAATAAGTCACATTCAACCAAAGCGATATGTCTTCCCTTGGCCTACTCCATAATAATCCATTATACATATAAGTTTATATAAAGTGGCATAAAGTGAAATGTGTCCTTATAGACAATGGATCTAGCCTCAACATAGTGTCTCTAAAACTCATCAAGCTTCTTGGGTACACAATGGCAGATCTCCAACCAAAAACAATAACCATTAAAGCCTATGATAATTAGGAAAGAGAATCATAAGGCACCATTAGTTTGTCATTTATCATTTGTCCTTTGACCCAAGATACACTTTATCATGTTCTTGATCTTGATTTTTCACACAATATGCTTCTAGGTAGGCCATAGTTATATGAGATTCATGTAGTCCCATCAACACTGCACCAATGTATTAATTTTTCCCACTCAGGGATGGAAGTAAATATTATAAAATATTTACACTCATATGAACACTACAAGCATCTTGAGGCTGAAATTCAAATCTAAAATTATCAGTATGGCATGAATCCAAGTTCCAAGAAGGATGAAAGAAAATCTATACATGTTGATTCTTCACCGGATAATTGCATAGATCCTAATACCTTGGATTCCCTTTCCCACATAGCACCTCCTGAAGCTTCTAATCATTTCACTATTTCAAATAATGGACTAGGAGAGTATGTGACCCATGATACATTTCATATTGCCAATCTTCCCTAGAATCTAAAAACCTTTGGGTAACCTAAAGTCACCCCACATATGCATTGGCAACAAAAGAACAAAGATAAGGGACATATCACATTTTTACCAACATCTATCCTAGAACCTAAACCTCTTGAAGGGGATGAATCATGGTTATACAATGATAACCAAGATGATTATTATGAAAATTCAAAGTATCCTATTCCCAATAGGATCATGAAGCATCACAATTATGAAAGAAGAGGCCTCAAATAGAATCATCAAGGAACCATCAAGCCAATTTAGATGACTAAGTATGAAAGACCTTATGTAATTGGATTTAAACCACCTAGGGGTAACCCCACATATATTATTCAAACTCCTTCACCAGTGACTAATGATGATGAGGTTTATAGCAAAGTAGATTTTGATCATAGCCTCACCTTTGATAACCTAGTTGAAACCAACTTGTTTGATAACAATGCCATTTATACCCTTATCCTAGCCATTCATCATAATACATTGCCATTATATTATCCCCAACTAATATATTGGGACCAATAAGAATCTAATTTACCGTTTGATGAGTTCAATAATGATGAGGCATTGTGTGACTTTTTGGGCCTTAGAGACAATGTTTTATTAGGAGATCACAAATTAGGATTCTCAATCACATTAGATCTTATAGCCTATTTTAGAGATTGAGTTAACACCCTTAGCCAAAAAAATAAGTAAAACATTGAGTTCCCAAAGTGAAAACCTCTTTGAGGCACTTCTTGACCAGGGGAAAAGTAAAGATAAAGGCTATTCTAGTGGTGAAAACCTATTTTAGGTGACATTATATAAGGGTGTTCTTTCTTCTTTGAATTTAGACTGGGAAACCACCGACAATGAACTTTCTTATGGATCTGAGTTTAACTTTGAGAAACAAGTAGTTGATCAAATTCTTCAAGAATTTCTTATTGTTTTGTTACATGGCTAGATCTCCCATTAGGGGACTCAAATTCATCATGCATAGCAGAAGTTGAAGAGCAAGTCCTAATAGAGGACCCTATCATAATTCAACAGTTCAAGTCACTGCCTACTATCCTAGAAGATAGTTCAACCCTTCTTGTTTAAGATATAACAGAGGTCAATATCAAGACTCCATTAAACCTAAAATGGATAAAATTAGGAGTATCCCTCATTAAAGAGGAAAGTGATGTATTTACATCTCTATTGAGAGAATTTATAGATATCTTTACATGGGCCTATTCTGACATGCTAGGTTTAGACCCCACCTTGGTTTTGCACCACCTTATTGTTAATCCTGATGTCAAATCAGTAAAATAAAAGTTACATTAGATGAATCCTTGTATTTATATATTAGTAAATAAAGAGCTAGAAAAAATCCTAGAAGTAGTTAGTATCTAATCTATTAACTACTCAGAATGGATTTGTAATATGGTACCTATTAGTAAAAACCCTAAAGGGATCAAAATCTATACTTATTTTTGAGACATCAACAAATATTGTCCTAAGGATTATTTTCCCTTGCCTAGTATCGACATGATAGTCAACTCCATTACCGGTTATGAAATGGTTTCACTCATGGATGGCTTTTCAAGATACAACTAGATCAGAATATCACTAGAAGACTGACATAAAATAGTGTTCACCACTCCATGGGGAATATTTTATTATAAAGTAATTCCATTTGGCCTTAAGAATGTTAGAGATATATATCAAAGGGCCATGACTATCATATTCCATGATATGATGCATGATATTTTTGAAGACTATGTTGATGACATATTAGGAAAATCCAAAACCAGGGCTAACCATCTAGTAATATTGGGTAAGATATTTGAAATATTATAGGAGAAAAAATTTAGAATCAATCCAAAAAAATGTGTATTTGATTTAACTTCAAACAAACTACTTGGCTTCATCATATCTCATAGAGGCATTGAAGTCAATTTGGCTAAAGTTGATGCTATAACCGAGATGCCATCACCAACTAATTTAAAGCAACTCTATAGTTTGTAGGGTAAGATCTAGTCCATCTGATGCTTCATCTCTTAATTATCAGACAAGTGCCATCCATTTACACACCTTTTAAATAAGGGAGTTGTATTTCACTAGGATGATCAATGCCAAATAGATTTTCAACAACTCAAAGACTATCTTGTTAATCCACCTATTTTATTACCTATTATGCTAGGAAAGCCATTCTTGTTATACTTATTAGATATCAACCATGCTCTAAGGGCACTCTTAGCTCAACATGATGACACTGGAAAGGATCATGTTGTATATTACCTAAGTCATACCTTGGTTATATATGAACATAACTATACACCTATTGAAAAATCTTGTCTAGCCATGGTTTTTGTAGCTCAAAAATTATGCCATTACATGTTGAATAATAAGACCATGGTCATTTCAAAAGTAGATCCGCTTAAGTATTTACTATTTAAAATATATTTGAAAGGTAGAATGGCTAAATGGATCATGCTTCTCAATGATTTTGACATTGAGTATGTTAATTAGAAGGCTATAAAGGGACAAGTTCTTACAGATCAACTTGTTGAAGCACCTCTCATAGACACACAACCACTCACATTTAAATTTCCTAATGAATCTATAATGACTATCATTGACACACCCCTTAAGGAACAACCATGGAGATTGTATTTTGATAGTTTATTTGCTACACATGGAATAGGAGTTAGGCCTATTGATTATTACACCACATGGGATCTAATCCCTAACTCATTTAAAATTATCTTTCCTTGTATGAATAACATGGTTGAATATGAAGAACTTGTTATAGGACATTGAAAAGTAGTGCATTGGAATATATCTCATCTTTAAGTTTATTTTGATTCTTAGTAAATCATCAATTAGGTCATAGATCATTTTTAGACCAAAGATGATATGTTGGTTCTATATAAAGCCATGGTCAACACTCTTAAACAAAAAAATACCAACATTTACTTTGAGCACATACCAAAGGCTAGTAACAAAATTGTAGATGCCATGGATACTATTAGATCTATGATTTGAAAAATAGATAAAGCTAGAGAGTATCAATTCCTCATCAAGAATTTGTCAGTACCAGCTTAAGAACCTTTGACCATTGCCATGATTTGTGATATTATTGGTCATAATGCTATATAGTGCTCAAACCTTTAAAACTATCTTCATCACCAAGTTCTAGCACCTAACCTATCTCAAAAAAACCAAAGCCTTCATTCATCATTCCACTCAGTATACTCTACTGGGATCCACCCTTTACTATTATAGTTTTGATGGAACTCTACTTCATTGTTAAACTTTGGTAGAGTCTAAACTAGTGTTAAGAGAAGTTCACCAAGGAGTATGTGGCACTTATTCTAGTGGGGTAGTCCTATCCAAAAATCTCTTGTGTATTAGTTATTATTGGGCCACACTGGATGTAGATGCCACTACATATGTAAAAAGTTGTGACAAATGTCAATGGCAAGCTAATTTGATTCATGCCCCAACAAAAAATCTGAAACTAATGTTGACACCATGGCCATTTTCTACATGGGGATTTGACCTCATTGGGAATATTAACCCCACTTCATCTAATGGACATAAACATATCCTTACCACCACTAAATATTTCACTAAGTGGGTTAAAGTTATACCCCTCACTTGCATGATTGGAAAGCAAATTTCCAAATTCATTTTCAACCATCTCATTTGCTGCTACAGTATCCCCTCTGGCATTATGTTTGATAATGGAGGATCATTCAAGAACAAGGATGTAAACTAGCTATGTACCAAATATAACATGACAAAATATTTTTCTATAATATATTACCCTCAAGGTAATGGTTAAGCTGAAGCATCAAATAAAACCATTGTCAATATTCTCAAAAGTATTGTCAATGATACCAATTGTGATTGGCACTTATAGATATTAATTACCCTTTGGGCATACTGTACCAATCATTGTACCCCCATAGGAGCCACTCCATAATCACTTTTTTATGGTACTAAGGCCATCCTTCTTATTGAGGTCAAATTGAATTCATTACACATCTCTTTAAATCATGTCCTAAATGATCATGACTATCGATTAGCTCACCTGTAAGAGCTAGACCTACTTGATGAGAAATGCATAACCACACTCAATAATCTTCAAGCATATCAAAATTGACTCAAAGGCCACTATAATCAATGTGTTAAGTATAGAACATTTTAACCTAGTGATTTTGTTCTTAAAGAAAACCAAAAGAATACCATGACTGAGAAGAAGCATAAATGGAAATTCAAACCAAAATAGATAGGGATTTTCATCATTACTTCAGATTATGGATCAGGAGCATACAAGCTCACTACACTAGATGGAGATGAACTTCCTGAGCCAATGAATATTATTCATCTTAAGTGGTAATATGCTTGAGCACTAAGGTGTATTGTCTGTAAGGACCATTTTAGTTATGAAATTTTCTCACTATTCTTCTTTGTACAAATACCATCCTTATCTATCCTCTTAGCTATATCTATTTTACCATTTCATTATATCAACCCAGTATGTTCTAAAGCCTAACCCATTTGACCTTAATTTTTGCCATTCATTACATAGTTTTAGCATCAAGGTATCTGATTACTTTCATTAGTTGGTTCAAGTTCTTCATATAGAGATCATATTTTGGGATAGTGTGATAGGAGTTTTGGCAGTTGTATCCTTCATTTGTTATTCATTTTTTACCATCGGTCTTACTACTAATTATAACCACCTTTGGAAAAATTAGTCCCATTGATCTATGCCATTGTGTCCTGGTTATAAACCTTATGGGTAAACTAGGGGAAACATTAAGCCTTGACATACCAAACTGCTACTTCTTATGTCATACTGTGCCTTGTTACCAATTATGCTATTTTGTTTGAATTAACTGCTACACTATTTAAATTCCTCCAATATAAAGGTGGAACTATAGTGACTTGAGGTCCTACCCTTGGACTATGTAGGTAGTGCTCAATACTTTTTGAGGTCACCTCAGTCACCCTAAGCCACTCTCTCACCATTTTATGAGTAACCTAAGCCATGATCTCTCTATTTTGTAAGCAACCTAAGCCATGTTCTCACCATTTTATGAGTAACCTAAGTTTGAATGCTCTTATCATTTTGTGAGCAACCTTAGTTTGAAAACTCTCATCATTTTATAAGCTTATACCATTTAATGTCTCATCCTTCGTGATTGAGTTGAGATACTCTGAAACAATTCCAAAAACATTTGAAAAATCATTAGAAGAAACCAAAAACATTGACCACTTCTTTTCCTTAAGGATTTTGGGAACCCTTACTAAGTTACAAAAAAAACACTTGTCATTTAGTTTTCCCATCATTTTTGGCCTTTTCTCTCATGTGCTTTCTATTTTATAAGACCCTTCCTATTCTTATATCACATCCATTCTATTTGTTTTCCTTAGTTATCACATTCTTCTCATTCCCTAGGAGAACTACATTTGGCTTGAATTTGTTTATTAGATATTACATCCATATAACTATGTAGGTAGCATCCACTTGCCTAGTGTATATGGAGACAACTCAGTCACCTCCTTCATTTTCTTCTATTCCCCCATTTTATTCATTTTTTAAGTTGTCACCTATTTTTTAAGGGTAATGTTCGTAGGGTTTTTATTGTGTTGTTTGTTTGTTTCTGCTTATTTTGTTTATTTGTCTATTTATTTGTTTACTTTCAACACTGTTGCCTTGATTTAATTTTTTTGTGTTCATTAGGTGATTCCTTGTTCACCCTTACACTTGAATCCATCCCTATTCATATGTTTACATTATCATAATGGTTTCTATCATTGGTGCATTATTTTATATTGAGTATTGGATTATATGAGTTAGTCCTCATGCATATATTAGCCAAGTCCTCATGAAGTTATACCATGATGCCTACTGACACATGCTACAACAAACCTTAGCTTGAAGAAGTGTATTTAGAAATGGTGTCATCTCTTTAGCATCGACATCCCTATTCCATCCTAATCATATACCAAATAGAGTAACTAAAGATGAAATAATTTCAATCTTTATTAGTTTAGATGATCATATCCTTACTAGTAGGTTGTTCTAATTCATCATCACCCTCTGTGTTAATTTATCATCATCCTCATAAAAGTTTATCATTCTTGTCATAATTAGGGTCCAATGATTATAACTGCTGATGGGCAAATCATTGCACACTATCTCACCTACATTTCTCAATGATTATAATCACCTTTGATAAAATCATTATGTTGTCACCACTTTAATTTTTATACCTATAAAAGGGAATGTTATTATCTTGTTTGTATATCCTAACTATGGTATCTCCATCTTCTCAATGATTATAATTGCCTTTGGGCAAATCATTGTGTTATAATACCACATTGAAACTATCAGGGTACAATTCTTATAACCACCTCTAGTAAAACCATTTTACACTATCCCACTTGCATTGTTAGTGATTTTGATTACTTTTTCAATATCATTTTTTTTTCACTCCATAATCTTTCGTTTCTTTGGTCCCCTCATTTTGATTCTTATCAAGGGACCATTTGCCGACCTGTTTGTGTCAACCGTTCCCTTGAGGGGGCATCATATAGTTAGTTTATCATCATTATAATTATAGGCATACATGACATTTTCATTATTTTAGAATATGTTACTATGATTATAGCTTGTAATGCCTTCCCAAATAGGGGAAAACTATAAACACCTAAATCTGGCCACCAATAACCTCCAACCAGGATTTTAACCAATTTCCACCTAAAATGCAAAATTTGGCCTAAAACACTAAAACATGCTAAATAATGTGAAAATAACATATTAAAGTTCCAATTTTGGATAGATTATCCCTGAATGGGGTAATGTAATTTATGGACCATCTAACTTTGATCAGATCATTTTGAGTCAAAATGCCAATTTTGCACATCAATGCTCTGAATTGCTATTTCTTATCAAATATTCTATACAAGACATGTGCCTTTGTTATTTATTATTGGTAACATCCTAAATGGGAATACGGAACCAACACATCTGACATCACCTTCCAATTCCAATCTATTCAAATTTTGGACCAATAATAAGGCATTCTGATTAGTTTGAGTAATTTGTGCAAAAAATGCTTAATCATGCTTAAGAGCTAATTAACCCGAATCAAGGCCTAATTAATGATTCCATGAAAACTTGTTGAATAATTATTTTTGGAAATAAATATTGAATTTTTTAATCATTAGGTGACCTCATTTCTTGGGAAGCCATCGCTAGGCCATAAATACCATAAATATCAGGATTCATGATCTCCATGACTCATCAATGCCTTCCATGATGCCCTCCATGCATCTTAATTACCTCTTTTTACAATATCATGATGAGGATAATTATAAAATAAATTATAAAAATTGAATTAATCTTCAACCACACATCTCAATCTTGAGATAGATGGTTCAGGTTGATTCTAGACAATCTCAAAAATCTATAAATAGAGAGGCCATGAACATCATTTCTAAGCTATTTTGGTGCAAAGTTATAATGCAAAAATATCTTCAAGATGCCATTTCAATTAGTGTTACCATGCCAAATTAATTCTAAGCCAAGCTAATCTACAATTCAAAAGTGAAAAGGAGAGATGGAGGTAGCCAAGCTTCCATTTCCAAGGACTTCATGAGCACAAAATTGAGCAAACCACTACTACAAAAGCATTTAGAGAATCCAAGGAAGGTGAAAGAATTATTGTGTTTTATTCCTTAGTTTTTAGTTGTGTTTGTCATTTTTTTTGTTAACTAAGCTCTCCCTAGTGTCTATGCCTAGAGATGTTATTCTATTAGTGTGTTTCTTTCATTTTGTTTTCATTTTGGAACTAACATGATACTAACCATCTTCTCTTGAGTCAAATTCCTAGATCATACTAACCATCCTCTCTTGAGTCAAATTCTTAGATCACAGTTGGTGATGACCTTTTATAATATAGATCCATCCTTAGGACCCTCTTCCCATAGGATTCCATCTTCTTCCATCTCTTACATTTATATAGCTTTAACTATTCTTGTCCATTCATTTCCTTCCTTCATGAGTCTCCAACCCATTTTTGCCATTAGGGCCTTGTTCATGGATTTTATGATTCTAAGGCCCAAATTTTCCTATGCTTTAGGAAGATAAGATTTTTCCCATGACATGAGATTGTACCTAAATCTATCTTTAGCATCCCTCTATAGGAAGTTTTTTTGGATTTATTCAATTTTAGTAGCCAACTTAGAGGGTATTCTAAACATAGACATTTGGTAAACAAGAATGCTTTAGATCAAGGCTTTGAGTAGCTCGTACTTCCCTACCTATGTCATAAGGTGTCCCTTTAACCTTTCAAGTTTCCATTGTATTTGATCAATGAGGGGGTTTCAAAGCTTAGAATCCATTTTTTCTTCAAAAAGTATAATACCCAAATGGTAAGCCAAAAGTTTGCCTACATGAAATTCTAAAGTTCTAACAATTATTTTTCTGCTAAATGAGAGGAGTGTTAATAAAGAATGGAGAACTCTTTTTAAAATTGATGCATTGATTTCAAACAAGCTCATAATTTTTTGGGATAAGTTTCAAGATTTTTGCTTCCTCCGTAGAGGCTTTCCTTAGAATAATGATATCATTTGAAAACTATCCATGTGTGATAGGCTATGTTTTAAGTGCCACTAAAATTCCTTTTATTAGTCCTTGAATGTAGGGTTTCAATAGACTCCTTCTTAGCATTTTTACTACAATGATGAAGAGGTTGGGTCATATTGCCTTAGTCCTCTATAATTAGGGAAGAATAATTTTTTAATTACATTTATGATAACAAAAAAATTAGGAGTGGCTATGTATTTCCAAATGATCTTCCTAGTCTCTTGATTAAATCCCAACCTTTCCAAAATCAACATGAAGAAGTGCCAAGAGACCCGATCATAGACTTTCATCATTTCTAACTTAAGGAACATTCACTACCTCAAGGATATAGAGATGGAGTGAATCGATTCATGAACTAGGATTATTTCATCTATTATTTGATTCCTAGCCACAAAATCACCTTGTTAATCCCCAATAACCTTATCTATGAGATGTTGCATTTACTTTATCAAGATTGATAAACATATTTTGTACATGGTATTGCAAAGGTTGATAGGTCAGAAGTCCTGTACATTATTTTCAACCTATTTTTTAGGGATCAACACTAAAAAAGTGTTATTAATTTCTATAAATATGGTTTTAGATTGAAATAATTCTCTAGCAACCACCTTGACTTCATTGTGAACAATGTCACATAATTTCTAGAAGAAGAAAGGGGGAAACTCATTGGGTCTTCAGGATTTGAAGCTTTCCATCTCAAATACTACAATTTTTATCTCCTATCTAGAAGGTAAATTAGTAAGGGAGAAATTATCACTATTATAAAATACTTTATAAAAGTTATTCAACATGGTAGTTTTTAGTAATTTCGCATGTCAAGGTCAAATTACTACCCCTATCATTTAAACCTTCTTAAAATGGGTCATTATCCTTTTAAATATGGTAAAACCAATCATTATGACTTAAAATCATTAATTTTGGTATAAAAAATAAAAAATTTATTGTAAATGGGTCAATATAATTTCAAAATTACATTATCAAAGTTTAAATATGTAGATAAACTGTGCACATGGATCAATTTTGAGAGAAAATTGAACTTTCTAGGAGCTACAGGTGGTTTCAGGACCTCAAATATTTTACACAGGGTCATCATGGTTGGATAAAAAATTGAAAATATTTCATGGCAATTAGATAAGTGGATATACTTTATATTTTTTAATAGTCCTCAGAATATCGGTTGGAAATCACCATTGGAGTAGGCATTATTTTGGAGTGCTACAGAGGTTTCTAAGTCTAATTAAAAGTATTAAAAGAATGTAATGATGTTTTTAAATCATAATAATACCTTTAAATAGTGTTAAAACTTTAAAATTTAAGAAAACTATGCTTATACAAGCTTTTGCAAGCAAACAGGCATAAAGGCCAAAAAGAGGTTTTTTGACTTTTCAAGAAAAATATGCTTTTAGATTGTTTTGATATCATGGTAAAAACTATTTTATGATTTTTTCAAGCATTTATAAGTAGGTGAATATCTATTTTCATTTTGTTGAATTTTTCATTTTTTTACAGTTTTAGACACCCTTCCAAGCCTCCTATTTAGATGCTCATATTTTTCACCATGTGTGGAGTTTGGATGAATGATATTATTATATTTTTAATAAAATTATTAATTATAATTCATAAAAAATTGAGATAATTTTATGGGTTGTGATTTATGAATAATCATTAAGAGTGTAGGCAGCTCAGAATGCAGTCAAAATCCGACAAGTAGATTTCTTCACGTGATAAATATTTATATATTTTACATTGGAAAAAAATATTTTCAGGGATGTTATGGGGGCTAGTGTGATACACATAAATTTAAATATTTTGGGATCTATAGGTTTGTACTATATGAATCATCATTTTGAAAATTTAGCTTCAAAGCCTACATAAACCCTCATAAAACCAATTTTGAAAAATGTTGATTTTATTGTTATAAAATTATCTTATATCAATCTAAAAAATTTTAAAATGTAAATTAAAGTCAGAAAGGATTCCATAAATGTCAAGTTTATGCATGGAGATGTACCGATGAGGGCATAAATCATGTTTCTATGGAAAGAGGCATGTAAAATAAGTATAGGACACTTAAATGAAATATAATAAATGGAGATAAAATAATAATACTTTTTATTAATCTTGAAATTTTATTTTGGTCATAAATAATCCTATAAGTTTCCCAACCAACTCAATGAAAATGACTAGTCTGGAGGAGAATGGAGCAAAATAGGCATAGTCAATCTTGTTGACTGAATGACAAGTATTTTCTCATAAAAAGTGAATATTTTGTGATGAGAAAAGTTTTTTAAAGTATATTTAATTATTTTTTCAGGTTTCATGGCATATTTTTTTAGGTTTAATGGATTCAAAATGCTAGAAGATATACTATTTAGCCTAATTGGCCTAATAAGCTTAATTGATCAATCAAGCAAGTAAAGAATGGCATTGAAAATATATGAAATGAACTAATTTTGGATTTATCATGTGTAATATATATTTTTTAAGTTGATATATCATTATAAATTCAATCCACAAGTTTCAATTCATGGAAATTGAGCTCAAGTTGAGTTAACTAGTCCTTAAGGGTCAAATCTCTTCAGTTGACTAGTTTGACTAGTTTCATGCATCTCCCATGCTTTTCATGCAAGATAAATAATTTAAAGAAATTAAAATCAATTTCAAGATGGAATTATATTATAATTTATTGTGTTATTTTCATGCAAGGAATGTTTACAAGTCAACATGGGCCCACCACTTCTCAATTCTATGCCAAAAATGAAGAACATGCATTTTTTGAAGACTTGGAAGATTTTAAAGCCTTTATTTAATATTGTAAAAGTATTTTAGTCTTATTTTAACTAAAATAATAATAATAATCCTATTTTCCATGCCACTTTGGATTTATTTAATGTTTTAGACGTATATATTGGCTTTTTGAACCCATTTTTGAGGTATTCTTGAAGCAGAATAGAAATTGTAATTGGCACCATTTATCAATAAATGAAATATTTTTCATATGATTTTATTTAACATAATAGTGTATTATTTTATTGTTTATGATAAGATAAGTGAGATATATATCCCATTTTTTTATGTCTTTTCCTAACCTACTATGAAAATCTCATCATCTATAGGTCATTTGAAGATCTAAGAATAGAATTTGCTTTGCAAGATTCTTCAGGCCTTATTTTGAAACACTTATGTTTAGGATTTAATAAAAAATTATTTTTATTCATATGTGTACCTTACTAAATTTTTTAAAAAATCAAATAATACCAATCATTCAGGTCCATCACCCCATTAGATAGGATTTCCCATTTCAGTTTTCCCTTTCCCTTTTCATCCCAAAAATCAAAATAATTTAGTTTTTAGAGATAAATATTAAGGGAACCAACCATCTCTAGAGGTTTTTCTCATCATAGAGTCACCCAAACTATGAGAATATCTAATTTTATCAACTAGAGGGAGAGTGTGTTTTGCATATCATAAATCTAGGTGCACTCCAGAGTGATAATAGTATCCACTAGATGTTCATTTGGGTGACGTTCTTCTGAGGAGATTTTTAAAGAAATTGATAGTATGGAGGGAAATATCCTCCTCATCTATGGTAATACACACATTTTCCATTTTTATTTAAGATATCCTATTAATGTTCCTATGTCTCATTATTGAATGATGGAAAAACTTGGTATTCCTCTTCCCCTCCTTCAGCCAGGTGCACCTAGACTTTTGTCTCTAATAAGATTCTTCTCTTGATTCTACGTTGTATAATTGACATAGGAGTTAATTTTCCATGTAATGAGTTTTTTCATTGTTCCCATCCATTACACATAGGTCTTTAATAGTTTATATTTCTACCTCTAGTTCCCTCTTTTATAAGAAGATGTCACCAAATACTTCTTTATTCCAAAAAATCATCTTCATTTTTAGGAATCTTATTTTTTTGGTTAGAATAAATATGTCAGAGCATGATAATGGTTCTTTCCACCATTACCTTAAGGAATCCATAATATTAGGATGATGGAGCAACATGATTTTAAAACTCACGGAACTACATTTTGGTTTTAAAATTTTATCTCCTTCAAAAAGTAAGGGGTTATGATTAGACCCAATTTTGGGGAGGGAACAAAGCCTATTGGAGAAGTGGATATCCCAGTTTAAGGAAATCAAAACTCTATCAAGATGGACATGGATAAGTTTTCACCCATTATTTTTTTGGACCAAATGAAAGGGTAACCATTTAGATCAACATACACTAGTCCTACATTTGCATTGAAGTTATTAAATTCCATCATGCTTTTAGTGAATTCTATATGCCCCCCTTTTTGGTCCCCTAAATTAACGGGGTATTAAATTCCCCAGTAAAAATATAATTCCAATTATCATAGTTCCTTTAAAAGGTCAATAGGTCTTCTCATAAATTATTTATGGCTGATTTAACATTTAGGGCATAGACATTGGATAAGATCCACCTATCATTAATATCTAAATCCTTGAACATGACATAAATCTAGTTATTTGTCTTCCATAAAATATCTCTTCCAAGGTTCTCTAGGTTCCAAAAAACTTCTAGGCCCCTAGAGGCACCTTTAGAGTTTAAGGATAAAACATGGGCATTTTTATAAATTTTCACAGCACAAGATCTTAGAATAGATTTAGACATTTTAGTTTCTTGGATTATAATAAAATAAGGGTCAAATTTTTTAATGAGATTATAGAGGGTCCTATATTTCTTGGGGTTATTTAAAACCCTAACATTTCAAGAAAGGATTTTCATATCTTATCCCACTAGATTTTTAGGGTTTATTTGGAACCCTTTACAATCTCTTTAGCCATTTCTAAATTCCTTTTGACCATTCAAGGTGACCTATCCACTAGTTTTGGGGTAAACCAAATGTTTGATTTTTTCTACCTTCTTTTAATTTTGCAGTTTATGGCAAATCCTTCATCTGATATTAAATCCTAAGGGGGAGAATGGGTCTCAAAAAACTATCCCCATTCTTTGATGTGCTCTAGAGACTTTAAAATGGGAGAAAGAGGGGTAACCTTAGGTGAGTGAATATTGGCATAATACAAGCTATCAAAGAGGGGATTTCCTAAACTAGATCTTGAATATACTTAGATACTAAGGTAGGCTTAGGTGAGTGACTAAGACCCAAAGAGTGAGAAGGAGGGGGAGAAGGGGTAGAAGGGACCTTATGGTAGAAAAAGGGGGGAGGGAGTGTTCAAGGTGATAATAGGGGGTGAGAAGGTAGAGGGATAGGTTTAGGAGGGGAGATGAGGAGTTCATAGGTGGGGGAGAGGACTGGTCCACCTGAGGGAGGGGTGACATGCTTGGGAGGGGTAATAAAGGCCCAATGAGAGCATGGGGAGGGAAAAGAAGGGGGTAGGGTAAAACCAAGAGAAAGAGAGGTAGGGTAAAGGACAAGAGGGTTAGGGAAGAGTCACCCTAGGGATACCTTCTCACTTAAGGACATTGATTCAGTGAGCAAATCAAGGGGAGTAAAATAGTAATTATAAGGAGTACCTTTTGAGCCACTAGAAAATAGAACACTTGAAGAAGCTCTATGAAATCCTATTATAAGAGGTTGATTTACCTAATGATCCTTCTTTAGTTTCACTTTCCTATTCCACATGTGCATAGTGGTGTTAAAGTCTTGACATTTATTAGGATAGTCCCTCAACATATGACTCAAAACATTGCAATGTGGGTACATGATTGTATTATTCTCATATAATATGCTCTCCATCAATTCACCATATTTTGGATTAATTTTAATCTCATGTATTAGGGGCTTCTTTGTAGGTAGAAAAACATGCACATGAGTTGTAACCATTCTTATATGAAAGAGAGTAACTAGGTCTATTTTTATGGGTTACCCTAGAACCCTAGTGATACCTAAGATAACCTTTAGGTGTCAATATTCCAATGGTAGTCTAGGAAGAAGGACCCACATTGGAAAATAATCCATTCCACCTTTGAATAGCCATGCTCACCTTGCCCATGAGCCATGGCCCTTAAAAAATAACCTTTATACAATCCTCTTATATATAAAAGTTTACTTGGAAGAAACCCCTTGCCAAAGTGACCACCTATAGGTGTCCTTTGGGATTCTACCTTGATTTGGACAAGTTTTGAAAATAATCAATATTCAGTTAGAAACTATTCACCCTAGCCAAGATGGATTTGTCAAGATTTGCATCAGCCTACTTCACCATAGGGTCAAGAATAGAGATGAAAACCTCATTGTTTGCTTTTGATAAAATATAAAAGTTTGAAAGATCCAAGCCTACCATACTTTTTCATTTTATCATATCTTCCCAAGATAATTTAGGGGTATATGGGTCATTCTTTTCCTAAATAGAATTGATCTTCTTGTCATTTTATCCTTTTTTACTTGCATGGTCTTGAGTCCAAAATTATTTGTTTATCATACCACATCAAAAATGAGTCTTTTTTCTGAAATAATCCTCTATTTAAAGAGGATTTATGTCATCTATTTGACATCACACATTTGTCTTAGTCATTTATCAAACTTTTATGTGTGTATGTCACTTATATGAAAGGGATGCAATTATGATGCCCATTTTTATTCCAAGTTTTTTGACTTAAATTCTTGAAACAAACCATTTTTCATACATTTATATCATGATAATGTCATTAAAATTCTCAAATTATTTTGAATACTTGTTACCTTGTGTTTAAATTACATTTTCAAAAACCATGTGTGCTTTTTTGTATCTATTCCTAGTACTATCATGCCATTCATTCTTGTTTATCTTGTTGTCTATTTTAAGGAACCTAGTCTTTTAAATCAAGTTCAAATTTAGCCTTAACAAGTTCAAATTCAAATATTGATTCATGCATATGCCTTGTGTAATATTTGTTTAGGTGTTGATCCTTCACTTTTTTGTTGTGTAACTTAGGTTAATTTTTTACTTCATTTACATAATATTTTTATGCCTAAAAATTTGGAAAGTGGTATATCTTCCATATGCCTAATTTTCCTTGTATTTTTCTAGATGATAAATTATTTATTGAAATAAAAATGCCTATTTGAAGTCAAAATGTTTCAAATTTATTATATTAAATCTCTTGCCTTTTAGACCTTATTTCTTATAAAGTCTAGATTTTGTGCCTTGTTCCCAAAAGACCTAGAAATTCTTGTTTTGAGCCTAGCTTTTGTGCCTTTTTTTCCAAAAGACCTAGAAACCTTTGTTTCTTTAGACCTATATTATACTTATTTGAAACACTATTTACCTAAGTTTGGCATTATAGTTTTTATTAATTTATATGACCCTTTGTGTAAGACATTTGAAATTAGACTATTTTAACTAAGTTTTACCATTAACCTTTTTGGAGATACAACTCCATTCCTTAGACCAAGTTTGAATCATTTGTCCTTTGGACCTTGTTTTTAATATTTTATATAAATATAGTCCAATATTCATGAAATATTCATCATCACATTAGATATGTCTCATTACACTCATACTAGATCCATATACAATCTATGTTATAATAATGTGGTCACATAATATGACTTTGTTCAATACCCTATAGTGATGATGTAGTTTATGAGATAGATCATTATCATCCTTAAAACACTCAATATAGATAATAAATCCAAGATCTTCAATAATTGTATTAAATAACACCTTATTTGGGTTGATTAATGTACCAAGTTCACCCTTTCAATGCTAATGGTACCTAATCACCTACCTATACCATTAACCCTCCTTTGGTCTACATAAGAAATGAAGATCTAAAATTCCCAAGGATTACCATTCTAGGACCTCATCCTTTAGATTATGTTAGAAACCAAACTTCACAATGCCCTACCATTACCATTCTAAGACTTTGTCTTTTGGCTCATGATAGAAACCAAGATTTGAAATGCCCTACCATTACCATTCCAAGACCTCATCCTTTGGCTCATAATAGTAACCAAACTTCACCATGATATACAATTATCATTATAGGCTCTCATCCTTTGTCTTATGCAAGTAACAATGATTCATAATGCCCTTACCATTCTAAGCCCTTCCAAGTATGGTATCTTCTTATCCAAACAAAGTTGTACAAATATGACTAGATGGATGACAGTTACCATCTTAGACCACAAACCAATATTTATTAAACCCATATTAGATGAGATTATTTATAATGATACCATTATTGAATCATTGATCATCCTTCATCCATTTCCATCCATCACTCAATTTAGAAAACCAATTCAAATCTTCAATCCATAATAGAGCTAAAAAATACCTCTCCAATAGAGCCAATCATTTAAAGACCAAAATGTGTTCAAAATTGATATTTTAATACCAATTATAAACTAAATCCAAGATAACCAACCAATCCATAATGTTTTTATTGAAACATCTATTTGTGATGAGTCAACCTATGATGAATCACCTTTTGATACTATCCCTATTATCGAGGAGTCTCAATCTAACAAGCTAGTCTTTGTTGAGTCACTTCTTAATGATTATAATCACCTTTGGAAAAATAATTATCTCAACCATTATCCTATTTTTGAATATCATCCCTTTGATAATATATTCTTTATTGAGTTGTATCTTAACATTTTACCCCTCATTAAGGAATCCCACTTTGATAATCCATTCTCTATGGAGTCACCCCTCAAGTTATTTCCTCTCTTTGAGGGGATTCACCTAGATGATCTAGTCTATGTTGAACCCTTCTTCAATGAATCTATTTTTAAATATCCCATTATGACATAATAGGCCATTACTTTTCCAATACCAAACATTCAATAAGACATGATTATCATAACATCCACACCAAATGAAGAATCAACATTGATGTTAGGTTCCATTTTTAAACTGACATTAGATTGAGCATTAAAAGTAGAATCAATGTCAATTTCAACATCATATTTAGAGTCCCTTGAGTCATAGTCAATTTCAAAATAAGAATACATTCATGGTTATTAAAACATTATTTAAACCTACCTTGTAGATAAATTTGAATATATTTGTGATCCTTCCATGATTTTTGAGAATGATTCCTTTGTCATCAACACAAGTTATCCTAGTATCTTATATGAGGAATGTGTTGCATTTTCCCATTCCATTACCATTCCATATTCCATTAACACCACAAAACATAGCCATTATATTGGCATTCTACCTCTCACAAGTGTTGATTAGGTTTGATAGAATCACACCTTGTTGAACTACATCCATGGAAACATATCAGTTTAAAAATATTAGGGGGACCAAGACTACATTAATTTAAAATAAGAACAATATCATAGTGAAACCTTTCTGAAGGCGATAGGGGGAAATCAAAATCCACACTTAGAATATTCTAGTGAAACCTTGTTTGAGGTAATAAAAGACAATCAAAGTCAAAATTCATTGTTCCTTAGTGAAACATTCTAAGAGTTACTATGGGATAATCAAGATAATTTTATTAGTGAAATAATATTCAAGGAAAAAATAGCTGAGCACAATAGTTATTCATTTTTTGATGAAGACATTATTAAAGATAACATCAATACAACTTCCAATCTATAGCATAATTATATGGTAGCTAATCTCAATCATAAATAACAAAAAAATATGGTGGTATTACTAAGAGAATATTCAAAATTATTTAGCCCTGCCACAACCAAAATTATGTCAAATCTAAAATCGACAATATTATGTGTGCCTAAAATCTAGATCTTCAATTATTGCCTAACTATTACATATTCTAGTATGTTCCATCTCTCCATTGCCACATCAGACCTATTAGCCAATATTTAAATTTATTTACCATCCCCAACTACACTTTCCTTTATAAAATATATAAAGACATCTTATCTTTATGTTTGAAGGAATCATAATCAACAACCAATAAGGATCACAACAACATTACTAAAGTCCAAATCTGTAGCATGTTCTTAATACAGAGACTATTAAAAAGGAGTAAGGGCTAGCAATTTACATTATTTACCATTTTTTTTGTATGATATGTTGATTAGGATGTGCATCTATAAATCAATGAGAACAAAAAAATCATTTACTACACATTTTCCTTACCTTGTTTATTTTTGATTTTCTATTTACCTTGTCATTTTCATTTTCCATTCATCTTGCCATTATAGCATACTCTCCCATTCACTTTACCTTATCATTTGGGGGAAACCCTATTACCATTATATTAAATTTTCATACCATATCACATCCTTATTTGTACCATATTGAATACGTTTCTACCATACATTCCCTTTCAACCAAAGTTGTTTTTGACTTGCCCTACCTACCATTTTTTACCTTGGTTCTTTAGACACCTTCTATAAGGGGATTCTGGTCTAGTTTTAGCATTTTTAGAATTGCATGTCCACATGGAAATATGTAAAGTTAGCATGATAGTGGATCTATAAATTACATCTTTCATTTATGCTTGACTGGTGATACTAATTATGACCATCTTTGGGAAAATTAGTTTTCCCCTTAGTGTTAATAATTATAACCACCTATGGGAAAAGTAGTATCACTGACCTATGTCATTATTTATTAATTATAATCACTATGGGTGAATTAGGAACAACACATTTACCATTCATTATCATATCACATCACATCACCATTACTATTATCATTTGCCTTACCATTTTCCTAATTCATAAACATACTACTACCTAGTCAGATCTCATTTCCTTTTGTGTAGGTATAAATACTGTGACTTGAGACCCTAATGGGTATATGTATCTAGCATTTAATTTACATTAAGGTTAGATCAGTCACTCCATTTCTAATGTTTTCACCATTTTCTGAGTAACTAAAGCCACACTCTCTCCATTTTGTGATTTGGACCATTCTTTGTCTCATAATTCTCAATCGAGTCAAGATATTTAGAAAATTCCAAAAATATTCAAAATTTTCAAAATCCTTAAAATTAGGAAAATTAGCTTACCATCTCCTCAAGAGATATAAAGCCTCCAAAATCTAAAAATATTTGTCCTATTTAAAACTAGTCAATCATTATTGATCCATGCTACTAGAGCAAATCCGTTGTTAATTCCAATCTATTTCACTTCCATTAAGGATGTGACCTTCCCTTTGTATGTATATTTTCTTGGGGGAACCATCTATTTATCCTTCCATTGAGCCTTCATGTGTAGATAATGACTTTGTTGATGATAGGATGCTTTTTGTTGATTTTTAATTTCAATATTTTTATGTGTTTATTTTCTTAGTTTTTTGTTTGTTTACATGTTTGTTTTCTTTCCCTATTGTGCCTTGAATTAGTCTATATGTGTCCATTGGGTAATTTATTGCACATTATTCTTGCATCCATCCATATTCATAAATCAACATTTTCATCATGGTTTTTATCATTAGTGTATTATCCTTAATTATTTATTGGATTAGGAGTTATTACTTATGCATATTTAATCTATGTTATCATGGTTCTTTATATCATGATGCATAATGTCACATGCTACAACAAAAATTAGCTCAGGAAATCTTACAATCAATAATACTACATAAACTTCTCCTAGTTTACCTTAGCAAATCCTCCCACCCTCCTTGATCAAATCCACACATTTCTCATTCTAGTTGTATCAATTCTAATAAGAATGAGGATATCTATATTGGTAGGTATAACCAAATCATTTACATAAATTAATTCTTATTCTTCCAATCATCTCTTTCATCATTTTACACATCCTCATGTGCCTAGTTATTTTTGGCTTCTTCAATCATTAGACCTTTATATGTACATTTGTGCCCACTCATCTTTAATTTTTAATAAACGTTATATCATCTAATTATGATTTACAATATACCCTATTGGGGTAAAATAAAAAAAATCATTATTCCATCCAGGTCATCAAAATGATTATAACCACCTTTGCAAAAATAATTATTTCAAATCATCCACCCTATTGGGGCACATGAATGCATCACTAATTACAACTTCCTTTGACAAAAATTAGTGTCTCAACCTTTATTACTGATTATAACCACCTTTGATAAAATTAATAATTTTTAAATAAATGCATGCAAGCAATATATAAATTGGACTAATCTCATCTATGGCTTGATTTCGTTATTATTATTTTTCTTCTATTCAAGGGACCATCCATCAATTGTATGTGTTGGTCACTCCCTCAAGGGGGAATCATTATAAGATTCCCAAACATTATTTGGATCTCCTTATTTAGTCATTACATTATTTAATTCTTAATGACTTTTTCATTATTTTATAATATGTTACTATGCCTATATCTTGCAATTCCTTCCTAAACAAGGCAAATTTTAGACACCCAATTTTGGCCATAACTATATTTTGACCAAACTTCAAACTGATTCCTACCAAAAATTATAAATTAAGCCTAAGAATTACTAAACATTCTAATTTAATTTTTGCATCATTATTTAATTCTCATAATCATGTTGAGGCATCCTTGTTTGGGGTTTTATCCCTATATAACAATAACCTCTCACATATTCATCCTCAATCACTATGTGACCTAAGAACTGGCAATGTGGACTATAAACCCATTAAGTGGGGCACTTGATCAAATCTTAAAAGAGATAAAATGCTAATCAAATTTCATCAACTAATTAAACCAAATTAAATTCTTATCTAAATTATAATTTTACAATTAATGAATATCTAAATATGGAAATTCCAAAAATCAAAATATCAATCCTTTTCATCATTACCTTTATGAGCTATCAAGATCTTCTAAAATATCTCAAAATGTCTAATTTGAGAGCCATGCCTATTAATTGAAAACCATAATTACATGATTTTTTTTAACTCAACGAGAGTTAGCCTCAACTCACTTAGGGTTACTTTTAACTCATTCCATTTTTAAACTCAACCTTAACTCACCTTGGGTAAGAGTTAATTTTTAATGTTATAAATACAAGGCCATACCTATTGATGTTTAAGCTCTTTTAGTGTAAATTTATTATGCCTAAATATTTTTAAAGATATCATAAGCCAAATTTATAATTCTAATTTGGAGGGAGACAAGCTTTGTAAGTAATGTTACCATGCCAAAATCATAAGCCAAGCCACCAAGCCAAGGTGATAAAGAGAGAAAGAGCAAAAAAATATTCATTGTCAAAGAATTATTGATATGAAAACCAAGAAAGCCACTTAAACAATCCATTTAAAGTTCCAAGGAATGTGTTATTTTGTGTTCTAGTTGTGATTTCATTTGTATGCTTATTACCTAATCTCTCTTTAATGTCTAGGTTAGAGGTGTTAGGATTTTAGTGTATTTTTTTGATTTGTTTGATTGGACTAATATAAGACTAACCTCCCATCTATTTATTCATTATTCATAGGTATAATCACACCTTGTTATTCATGGAACTTAGATAGTTTATCCTACCACATCCAATGACTCCTATAGTAGTGTTTGATTGTTTAGCATGACATGCTAGGGAGATGAGAGATATAGGTGGTACAGGATCACTAGTGGAGATACCTATGTATTATCCATGACTAATGAGACCATGTATAGGTCAGACTCAACAACAAATGATAACTTGATCAAAGGTCAAGGGGTAATTATGCTAGATGTGGATATGGTTGGTGTTGAAGATGAGGGTGAGGAAGTGGCTACTATTCTGCCACAATAGGAATTATAGGTTATCCCACAAGCACGGAGGAGATAGAGATATTTTTGGGTGGTATAGGTGACATACGAGGTATAAGTTACATAGGGGGACCCTACATTGTAGGCTATAGAAAGATGGGATATATAGATATGGATTCAAATAGGTCATTAACATGCATAAGTTATTGTTATGGGTTTTACAACTACTCAAAGGTAGACTACATTAAAAGTTATAGGTCGATGCATTGACAAGGAGACCATGGTTGGTGACACTAGTTTTGGTTATTAAAGGCTTATGTTTTTAGTATTAGATAGATCACTATATGTTTAATTGTATATTTTCTTTTTGTGTAGATATATGCTATAAAGATTTAGATATATATATATATATATATTATGTGTGTATGTGTGATCTAGTGTACAATTGGTTTTTATTTTACAGATACTACTAAGGAGGAGTTTATATGGGTGAGGTATTTTGGATTGTACACCATGATATTTTGGATGGGGTGGTATTGCATTTTGATACTACTACCATGGAGAATTATGTTACACCATCTATCCCAACATATTCTTGTTGGTTTCACTTGGCTGGAGAGGTGGATTGAGAGCTATAAGAATAAGGGGATGGGATATATCTACCCCTTAGAGTTAGAGATGGAGAGGCATGGACCTAGTAAGCATTGGATTATGAGTGAGTTACTCATATGAAAACCAATATAGAGCTTGGACATGTAAAATCCCAGGTGGATAATTTATAAGGACATGTTGATGGCCTAATATCCTAGACTTCCTCATTATCAAAGACTATTTAGAAGGGTCAGTCATAGGCATCTATGGGTAGTGTGGATTAACCACCTGATAGGCATGATAAAGCATATCAATAGAGATATTTGATATTATATTTATACTTTGTATTATTTTCTATCAAACTCTTGATATATATGGATATTACTTGACTTATGAGTTATAGTTGTATCATGGATGTATGGATATATGTAGTTATTTTATTTCTATCACATGTTTTAGTTTTGAAGTATATGCTATGGAAAAAATATGATGTATGGTTTATTTTCTATCATTATGTGAGACACTTGCATGGTTAAAAAGAAAACATAAGTTTTGAAGTAGGTAAATAATCATAAAATTCAATACACACTAAATCATGATGATAAATGTGTAAAATAATTGATGAAAATATAGTAAATGTTTGTAACAATGTGAAGTGAAATAAAACATTCCAAATTAAAATAAGACAAATCACACTAAGTCAAGATGTGAAGTATTAAAAAAAATTTAATAAAATGTAAATCATTATATAAAATGTTTGAAAAGTAACAAAAATAATTTGATGGTTATTTTTGTGACAATTGGTATAGAAGTTTTTAGAAATATTTTATAAGGAATGTCTAGTACTATTCATGTTATTATATTTCAACTCAAAAATATAGCACCATTGAGGTGGAATAAGTAATATGATTATTATGGAATATGGATAAATTTGTGAAGAATGCCTGGTCCTATCCAAAGTCTTATACTATAACTCAAAAATGGAAAAACTCTAGGAGTATGATTAATTAACAAAGCATATTCATTAAGGAGGACTATTGGGATTGTTTTAGTGAATGAAGGGAGTAGAATAAGAATGACATAAGAATTTATAATGAAACGTTAGTAGACTTGATGCATAATAAATTTTTTATTTCATAGGTAAATGTAAGATTTTATAGGGATTTAAAAACCATAGTTTAACAAGTATAAAACTAGCTAGACAAGACAAACAAACTAGGCCACACTAACCAAATAGACACAAAGTATCAAAAAAATTAGAGGAAAATTTTAAGACCCAAAAATAAGACCAACAAAAAAATGCCAATTATATTTATTTAGATTGATCCTCCTTATTACCTCTAGTCATTTTCTTTATGTTGTTTATCATGCCTCTAGTTGGAGTGTCATGGCCTTCCACCAAGTTTATCTTGTACTTAGTTGAACCTTTTAACCTTTTCAACTCTTTTTTTTATTTCTTGAAATTGGAACAACCGATGGTGATTGTGAGGATGTCCTTACCTTTTCTATTTTGGGTTCCCTCTACTCTCCATCTACTTCTACCATATTTGGGTCAACCATCCCTTCCCTCATTTTATCCACTTTATGTTTGAGGTTGTTCCATCATTATAACTAGTTCTTTTCCCATTTTTTTAATAGAGTATCATGAAAATCTACCAAGGCATACTAATCATATAAGGATCCACTAATAGTTTAGTGACCCTCAAATGCAAAATATAGTTGGTCATAATAAACATAAAACTTTGTGGGAAAATAAATGGATTACTAAGATAAAATCATGACATTTATGTATATAATAAAGCTAAAATTGACCTACCTTCCCACAACATGTTCCCCATTCCTTAGGACCCCTTAAAAAGTCATTAGTCTACTATGAATATTAGGTACTTGTGTGAGAAATTAAGTAGCACTATAGATAATTTTTAATTCTCCTATCCCAATCTACTATCCTACCACACCTTAATGGAACTTGGATCTAGTATGAGGCCAATTATGGAGTTTGAGCTTTGAATAGGGATAGAATAAGTGTTATGAATCATGTATTTTGTTATGATCTAGATTTTTTATTTTTATTTATGCCTTTTGATCATTTCATTTTATTTAAAATTATTTGGCTTTTAACTTTTATGGATTTTGTAGATAACCAAACATGAATGACAAAATTGACATACATAGATAAGCTTTGGGTTTTAGTTATAGGAAGCAAAGTATCTAGAAGATGATTGAGTTAAAAAATTGAATTTCCTATAAGTTAGTATGTGATCTCAAATCTCAACCTCATATGTGCTTAATATGATAATGTAAATAAAGGAGATCAATGGAGATCAAAAGAGATCTATGTATATAGTGATACAATGAGACTTATGCTTTTTAGCTGATCATATGGTAAAGATAGGATATTATGGAGATGTGGATTTAATAGCCAAGTCACAATAGTAACTATATTTATTTTAACTAATAATAATAAGAAATCATAAAAGCATAAAGAGAGAAAGAGAAATCCATGTGAAAATAATCATAATCCATAAGTATAAGTTACTAAAATCCATATAAAAATAATCCATAAGAGATCATTTAAGAGATATGTAGATAAATGAGACCTAATGAAAATGAAAATCAACATATCCAATATATAAATAATCTTAAATCAAGGTCAAATCATGTAATAATTTGATAAATAATGTGATATAGCACCATGATGTGTACATAAATACTAATAAATCTCACTAAAAATATCATCTATGACATTTGATACATCCTTATGTAGCTAAATTATGACATTAAATAGAGTCTCATTAATCTTCACATAAAGTCATGAGAAGACTTCCTTTTGTATCATATATACATAAAAATTAGGTGTGGTATAATAATTATGATGCTCATGAGGCATCTCTTATGTGGGATACTTAATGATAGGAATGCAACTAGTGTCCTAGAATCTATGAGGAGATGTAGGAAGTGGGAAAAGAGAAGCCTTTTCCCATGGATGAACTAGAGAGGGAGGTTGAGTCAGTAAAGGCATAGGTTTTGGAATATTTTAAATATTCTATTGAAGTACTCAACATTTATTAGTATGGTGTGTAGCGCATTGGTTCCAAAGGTAACATACTTCCCCATATTTAGGGATATACTCTATGAGGATCTTAGGAGGTGGTATAGTTTTATATGGAGGTTATGTTATGGTTAGATGTAGTGCATTAATGTATTTTCCAAGTTATAGGCAATGGGTAGAATAATGGTTATTCATACCATGAAAATAAAAAATGTGTCTATTATAAGATTATGAAGGTCTACTATCTAAAGTGGTATAGGAAGAATCATGTTGTAGTTAATCTGTATGAAAATCCTTGATCTAATGACCAACAACTCTATGGATAAAAAAATAGGGATCATATTCCCATTATGATGGTAGAAAATAAAACTTATGTAATGGTAGAATACCATCACTAAAAAATCAATAAGCTTGAGCAAATCTAGACTAGGTGCATCCATATACATGGTTGGTTGTGCATTAGGTCAAAGTAGAGTGGTTGAAATGTCAAGAGGAAGTAAACTAGAAAGATCATGGTTCTATAAAAATGATAATGTTTCACCATGGCATGGTCCATAATCATACTCTTAAGAGGTTAAATAGTGACTATAGGTTTAATAAGTGTGTGATCCATTTATGACCTATGAACAATAGAGGAAAAACTAATATAAGGTATTATAGCAAGAGAAGGAACTATAGGAAAATAATTGAGAAACTGTAGTAAGGAAGAACTATATCAAAACACCTATTCATTTTTATCATGAACAAATTTATCAAAAAATGGGTCATCTAGAGAATATGTAGGATCATAATTAGGTGTATATAATTTAATAGTACATGTGTCAACTATTTTAATTGATGAAGAAACATGGTTAATATAATGTGTATTTTTAGTTAGGATAAATGGTAGTTTATCTAAAGCTTTTTGATAGGAGTGAGGTCAGAAAGAAGGAGGTAATTGAGTAATGATGTCAGGAGAAAGATTAGATGTTTTTATCTTTAAGCTTATCTCATCTAGTTCATCATTATCTTAGTCTAGGAGGTTAGAAGGGATGTTTCCTATTAATTTGGGATGACCATTATAACCTTGAATAACGTTAATGGGATAATTAAAAAAAAATTATTCATGAAATGGTATGATAGGTAAATGTTCAAGGGTAGGTATTTTGAAAACACCTCATTTTTGGAAATTTTCAAAATTATAAGGATTCATGTCACCATGAATCTTATAGATAACACTATTTTTGGTAAATTTTACGCATTGGAATTTAAATGAGGTAACTTCTCTCATGTTATGTCTCTAAATTCAACTAAGTAATATATTATAGGAAAGTGGAAAGTTAAATATCATAACTTTCACATGAATAGTGATAGGAAGAATGGTGATAGAAAGCCAAACACAACCTAGAGGAGGAATTTTTTTCTATCATATCCTTGACATGTACTTTGTGTGTATTTAAGATTACATTTTGAATATCTAAGTATTTTAATAATATCAAGAGAATTAATAAACATACTTGATCCTTCATTGATTAAAACATGTTTGAATTGGATATCTCTTATTGTTATGTTAATGAAGAGAGGGGAATCATCCATACAAAAATATATCTCTTTTGGAATCATGGAAGAGATATTAAATTTTAATGAAAGATAAGCATCTACCATTTCATTAACATTGATGGGCATCTATTCACACTATTGGAAAATGCTATATTTGGATCTTGATAATGTATCTTCATGCCTCATGGGTGGAGGATGAGGGATTTTCATTTTAAATGTTAATTTAATTAGGTGATTATGATGATAAGGGGAAGTTTGGATAAGTTATAATAAAGGAATTTGGGATGGAATGGGGTAAATTTACACTATAATATCCCATTCATCATAACTCGTTATAAGATTATTATATAAAGGTGTATAATGTTGTTATAAATCCATTGAAGTGGGGTTAGATACACATTAAAATTTGTATTGATAAGGAGTATTTAGTTAAGGTTTGGTGGACTTGGGTTAATCTATCTTATGTGATGTAGTTGTGTCTTTAATTGTTTCTTGTGTTTTAATGGAAGAAAGTTTGTGTGAAGTTCGATGGATATCTACTTGAGCTATCTTAGTTAGAGTAAGAGTATAACTTGTATCAATTATATAATAAGTATAGTGTATTTACATTGTTGGAGGTGATACTTTAGTGTTTATTAGTTCTACATGCCCTAATTCTATGAGATCTGATGGGTAAGTGTCATCAATAATGTTTGACATTAGAGATTTTTTATGTCTAGAGTATGGGTATGGTTTAATATAAGAAAATACTCTCCTCATATTATTAATGTTGACCACATTTTAATTATTGGTGTTAATGTCTATGGTAATATTAATATTATTTATGGTAGGGGTAGGTTAGTTGGTTTTATCTTTATGGTTAGGAAGAAGATATTTATAGATACCTAGATGAACATTAGCTTGACTTAAGGCTTCATTTTTAGTTTTGGTTTCATGAGCATTAAGTTCCATTTCATAGGCTTATTTATGTTTACGTATATGTGACTCATGGTCAAATTTAGGTCCAAGAATAATTTCAGAGAAATATTTATTAATTGGAAACAAGTTTCATGAGAATGACCCCAACTAACATGAAACAAAAAGCAATTATTTGCATCATACCAGTGTTTCATAGAACATGTCATGTCAAGGTCTCATGTTAAGTGTTATGGAAGATGTATTTTAATTTTTTTTAAGGAAAGATGTTTATGCACATTTGTGTTATTTTATTTAGGTAATAAGTAACTAAGATGAGAATTATTATTAGGTGGAAGTGAAGGAGCATGCTTCATTATAGCGATTGGAGAAATGGCTTGGATATTTTGTATGGAGTCATAAGTATCTACAACACCATCATTTTTTGCATGTATTTTTTTAGATTTTATAATTATGTGAGTTCTTATTGAAGGGTGTAAAGGTTAAAATTGATGTATAAGGAAATATTGGCATTTAGCTTGGTCAATGGACTCTTCTAAATATTTTTGGGAAAGATTCCTAATATGGTATTGTAAATCATGATGAAGAGTATTAGTGAATAAGTAGAATAGGTTATCATCACCCATATTATGACCATATTTATTTGATAATGCTTTCCATCATTTAATGAAAAATTGTGCATTTCAGATTCTATTTGTTTATAATTGATCAAATGGGCTAAATTATTTTTGGGAAAATCACTAGTTTGGAATTATTGAACAAATGGACTGACCAAGTCCTCTAAACTAGTGATGGAGTGGGTTTTAATCTGATTATACCAATCTAGAGCATCTTTAGAGAGATTTTTGACTTAGATTTTGGTCATAGTGAATGTGTTAGGTTTGTTCCAATCCTTGTATATATTTTTAAAGTTTCTAAGAGCAAGGTAGAATATGTAGATCCATTATAAGTGATAGTGGTAATTATACATCCTATGTCAATGTTTTCAATTTTAGGTACAACAAGTTCATTTTTCAATTCTTTAATAGTTTTATTAATAAGTGGGGGGTTGAGGTATGATATTATAGTGTGTATCCCTTAGGGGAGGTATGGTGTCATTAAGATTTAGTGATACCCATTGAGTATGTTGAGATTGATTTTAGAGTTGTAATAAATGGTTTTTAGTTTTCATCATTTGGTTTTCCTTATTTCTTTTAAAAGTATCCATTTGGTTGATTGTTCATAATAGTAGTTGATTAGTTTAAGTATTACTTTTACTAATAGAAGCAACTTTGGAATTATTAATGTGTTTTGAGGTGTTAAGAAGTTGGGATGCACTAGTAATTTGAGATGTAGTAGTGGTATGAGAAGTGTTAGTGGATTGGTAAGTATTAGTAGCATGAGAATTACTATATATAGTAGATCCATTATGAGTTAAATAAAATTAGGTATTAATGTGGATTTTTTATGTAGCCCCACTAAAATATACACAAATAATGTTAGTATAAATACTTGGCATACAAGTGAAAGAATACATGGAAGATGATTTCATAATGTTATAAGGATAAATTATAGAGGGTAAAGGTGTGGAGTAAATTATTAAATGACTTGCCATAAATCATGTGAAAAAACTAGGTGAAGGTGAATGGGGATAATCAAAATGAGGTCCCATCATAATGTTATATATAACTTAAGGATCCTTACCTCTATGCTGAGTATTTTAATGGATGCAAAGAATAATTTCAGCCATGTATTCAATATCATTTTCATCTTCTACCATTTGTATAAATAAGGGATTAAGTAAAGTAAGATAGGGAGTAGTCCTGTAGTTGGTAGATTTAATGGTGACATGAATGTTACTTTGATATGGATTGGTTATTGAAAAATATGGATTAGTATGTTTTTTAGGATTGGTAAATTTCATCATGTTAGTTTGATTTTTATTTTTGGAATTATCTTATAAATGTTACATGATGAAATGGGGAAGCTAGACACTGAAAAAGGACAAACTAGTTATTATACTAGGTTGAATGAATTGACTATGTTTTGTAAGAAGGTAAATAAAATAGCTAGCATGAAATAGGGTCAAACAGGTTGAATATGTTTTTTGGGAAGATAAATATAATAAATTTTAATATATCAAGTCAATTGTGTTCTATAGGAAGACAAATAGAGTAGCCTTTAAGAGACTAAGTTAACTGAGTCCACTATGTTTTATAGGTTGTAAATATTTGGAATGTTATAAATCTAGATGACTAATTAAAAATTTTGTATGAAAATGAGATAAACACATAGGAAACTAGATCTATTAGGTCAATCTAGTTGTAGCACACATCATAACCATTATACCAACACTAGATAATACAAGTTTTGAAATATAAAATAAAATTGGTAAATAACAACAAGTAATATTGAAATGTAAATGCTAATCTAAAGAGTGGATATGTTTCAAATTATGTTTTAAAATGTGATAAAGAATTTAGCTTTGTAATGGAACTAAAACTAGGTAAGATAAATCTTGTTTTAAGTATGTTAAGGTTGAAAGGAATATGTATTTGTGATTGTACTAGCTTGGTATTTGGGCCTACCCCCTCACTTCGTAATCCCATAGTGATACAAGTATCAAGTGATTTTACAATATATACCATCAACCACATATTTATATTTATCCAAAAAACTAAGTCATCTTCCCTATTGGTGATGAAATCTAAGTAGCTAGACCTAGGTAAAAGTGTTGGAATGCTTATTTGATATTTTATGATTTGGTAGTGTGTTAAATAAGAAAGTGACTAATCTGATCAATTATCCTTCCTAGCTATACTATCTGCACTACTCTAAATAGTCAAATAGATAAATAACAAGTGAATTAATTACTACTAATTTGAGTTAATTTATTTTTCTTGAAGAAGACAATACTAGGTTGAATAGGACAACTTAGTATGTAAATAGTACAAAATAGAGTCAATCTAGTTAACTCTATCTATTACAAGACAATATAGATAAATGTATTCAAGTGAGTTGACTAAGTTTTGTAAGCACTTATTTATATAACTAAGTTGAACTAGTTGACCTAGTTTACTTTAAGGTGAAAGTTTTTATAGAACTGTGTTTCTATCTAATTTTCACTTTTTCTTAAGTGTGAAAAGAAGAAACTAGGTAAGAAGGGTGTGTAGAAGAATAAATGTTAAATGCACATGTGTTGAATCTAAACATTGTGATAACTCCTCTTTGGCTAGGGAAGAATTAACTATAATAAGAAATCACTACCACAAAAATTTTTGGTTAGACAAGCAGCTGGGTGGATTGCCTAGCGTGAGCTAGATCCTATAAGCGAAAGCTTTATATGAGGTTGTCAATCCACCTAATTTTAACACATAAGTTTGTGAATAAAAAATAAAGATAATTTCATTCAAAATTAGAAAATAACTAAAATTAAAAATAAGTAAATAATAAAAAAACAATTAAATTAAGACAATAAAGTTAAGTGCTTTTAAAACAATAACTAAATAGAGCAACTAATGCTGAAAATTACTAAAGCCAAAGCTATGGTTTTGGTTTATAAATTTAACAAGGGATTAAATAAAGTTGGTTTGGTTGGTTGATAAATTGTTAAGGTAATAAAAAGATAAATATTCAAAAAGGATAAATGGGTGAAATGTTGATGAGTCAATAAGTTAATTCGTTAAGATGGAAAAAGGGGAAGAGGCTAAGGAGGGTAAAAGTGGCAAAGGTTTGAATGGATAAAAGATGGCAAGGGACCAAATGTATTGAGATAATGAATTGACAAAGGGAGAAAATGGATAAGTGGTGATGACGAGATTAAAAATACAAGGGGATGATAAGATAAAATTGAAGAAAAAAATAAAATGTTACCTTCCAAGCTTGAAGAAGAATGTTGTTGTTGATGATGATGTTGTTAAAGATGTCTTGAGGTAATTTTGGTAGATTTTCATTGCTTTGAATTCTTTTCCTCCAAGATTTGGATGACCTATAAAATGATGAAATCTTTCAAATACCTGCAATAATATGTTAATAACCAAAGAATAACTTCCAAATTAACCTTGGGTGAAGGAGAGGGGTGATATTTATATCATTTGTTGTCAAAAACCATGCCAAAATAGGGAATAGTATAAGTATGGCACCATTTCCCATGTGGTGCATGAATGAGTCAATAGATGAGGGTGGTAGGATTACCACCTTGATCATGGTTCTCCCACCTTGAACATTAATCCAATTTTGAATGAAATAATGCAAATGGGCCTAAATGAGACTAAAAGACTTTTCACCACCCATTCTTATCATCATCCAATCACTTAAAGAGATGCCCCATAAAATGTTTCACCATTTTCCATGTGTGTGCATGAATGAGTCAAAATATGAGGGTGATGATATTCACACCTTGATCATGGGTCTACCATTTGGGTTGGTGTGTCTCCCACCTTACACACGAGTCTAACTTTGAATGAGAATCATGCATATGGGCATAAATGAGACTAAAAGACTTTTCACCACCCTTTATTATCTTCATCAAAGTAGTTAAAGAGATGCCCCAAAAAATGTGGCACCATTTTCCATGTGGGTGCATGAATGAGTCAAAATATGAGGGTGGTGTGATTTACACCTTGATCATGGGTCTCCCATTTGGGTTAAAAAATAAAAAATGGGTGGATATAGTGCCCTTTATTTTTTCCAAAGCACTAAAGAGGTGGGTATCCCATTTTTAAGGCCATTTTCATGTTTTAATAGAAAAATACATCTTTAATGATGTCCTCTTAAGTGTAAATTTGAGATATTTCAATGGGTGACCCTTGTGATGCTTAAATGAGGTCATTAAGCACCTTGAAAAAGGGTCTTAGGTGGGGTATGATGTCCCACATCAAGCCACCTCATTTTTAAGCCATGTCACTTACCATATCACCTCTCAAATCACCTTTCATGTCACTTTCCATCTCACTTACCATGTCACATGCCATGTCACTTACCATGTCACTTTCCATGTCATCATGAATAGTGATAGTGGGTCCCACAATGAATAGTGATAGTGAACAGTACTTTTGAATAATATTTTCAAATATAATTTTTGAATATTACTATGTGAATATGATAATAGTGATTTGGTTAGGTTAATAGGGGTTGGTTAAGGGTTAAGAAGGTTTAGGGGGTCTTTAGGGGCTCTTGAGGTATTTAGTCATCAAAAATTGTAAGTGTGTAGTTTTCTAGTGTCTACATTTTTCCCATTTTTATTATGTAGATTTGAATTAAATAGATACAAAATAAAAATTAATCACTTAGTAAAAGTTTAGGTTTCATTTAATATGGGAGGAGGTGTTCCCCTCAAACTGAGCATCGATGAGGAAAGGCTGAATCGAGTGTAAGTTTGATAAGTAATTTATGGGGAGGCATGAGGTGGTACCACAAAGTAGTTGGGCATATGAAATGCTAATGGGTTCACAAAAGGTGACTAAGCATGATAGTCAATATTGTACAAATACTAAAGTGGTCAATGTTGATAAAAAGAAGGTTTGGTTTTAGGTGGACATATAATAGGGTAACTGATCCATAATGTTAGTCATAGTGGATCAGATTAAGCCTATCGAGTCATATAGACAAGGTTAGTGTTGTTCACAAGTAACAATGGTAGGAAGTTATCTATAAAAATAATACACATGGTTTGGTTACACATGAGTTGGGTTTTAGAAAGTGTAACCTGGTAAGAGTAGTCAGTTTAGTTAAAATGACCAAGGCAAGGTCATCATAAAACATGTAAAAAGGTCAGGTTTCAAATGGCCAACATCAAGGTGGACATGGGAAAGTGGGTTGGTTGGTTGGAATGGGGTGGATGAGTAGATTCCATATGCATTTGGAAAGTGGACTCTACCTACATAGTTCCATGGACATAATGTCCAAGATAAACTTTGGGCCTAAGTAGTTATTTTAAGGTGGGGAGTATTGGTTAACTTGGTTTCCCTAATCTGATGTATCATGAAGTTAGGTCCAATTAAAAAATGTTGGGGAAAGGGAAGCTCCAAAGGGTGGAAAATATGGGTATCAAATAGTTTATTGATTAATTTGGTAGAAATAGTGGATGAGATTACCTAAGAGGAAATTAGATGATTTTTTTAACTATGTAAAAGGAATTTTTAGCCATGGATAAGTAGTTTCAAGCATGAAATTTATACCACCATTTAAAAAAAAGAAAGGATAAATATGCTTTATTAGGCTTTAAAAAATTTGGCACTACTCAAACTACCATGGTGACCTGACAGGTTCTTTTATCACCATCTAAATAAGCTGAGATTGTGTACACTCCAACAAAATTTGTTAATAGGTTATGGAAGGGTATTATTTAATGATTCAGGGAAGCAAAGTATTAGAGTGGGTAAATGAGAAGTGAAAAAGATTCAAACCCTTGACCTTGGAGTTAATGGGGCCCCAAAATAAGTATGCATTGAGTTTTGAGGGAATTTAGAGAAAGACTCTGAGGGGTTTTGGAATATGGAGTGAGGTGAATAATAATAATATTAGTTATATTAGGGATCAAGTTGAAATAAGAAGGAAAATAAATGGTATAAATGGAAAACTAAGAGGGAAAATAGAAGAAGAATGTATAAAGATAGGCAAATTGGGGAGTTTGGAAATAAGGTCAAGAAGAAAATAGTTTAGTGGAAGAGATGACTTCTATAAAATGTTACTAGGTGGAATGTGATGAAAGAGTAGGTCTATTACAGTTCATAGGAGGATGTAGGCCGTTAGGTAGAATCAATGGAAATTATTAGTTGGGTTTTAGGTCACATGAGAGGGTATAGTTAGCATCCACATGTGATTACCCCAAATCTTCTAGTTGAAGGTGGTTTTAGTTTTGATTCTAAAATATTTGAAGGCTAGAGTAAAAGGGGTTTAAAATAGGCAAGACTTGATGGGGTGGGGAAGGAATATTCATCTTGATGGCTTAGTGGTGCTCAAGCTCAATTGTTGATCATATGAGCTTACATGCTTGGATAATTGTGTTATAGATCCATAGGATTGGTATATATCTCTAGTAAACCAAATTTGAATGGAATATCTTTGAGGCCATAGCATGATATACGTTGTGATCATATAAGATCAAAATGGGTAAAGGGTTTAAAAAGGAAAAAGGTGATAGGTAGAGTGAAAGGATTAGCTAGAGAGGGATAAAAAAGATTATCTAAGATCAACATATAAAGGCATTAAATTAAAAAAGGATGTACCTAAAGTAATGAACCTGACCAGATTTCATGTATTAAGGTAAGGGCATGGAGGACATGACGAAGTAAATAAGAAGATGTACTTAAAAGAGGTATAACTAGTGATTTCACTCTGAGGAGCTAGAGGTTGAATGGGAGAAAATAAGGGAGATCCAACAAGGGATGAGGTGAAGGTGGACCAAGAGATGGACAAAGAGATAGCTAGAGAAAATAATGAGGTCATAGATAAAGATGAAGGTGGAGAAGTATGGAAGGATCTAAGCTTGGACATATAGGAGGGAAAAAAGAAGGTTAGGAAGAGCAAGGAATGTCACCAAGGGAGATGAAAAAAATGAAATGAAATGAAGAAAAGAGAATAAAAATAAAAGGTAGAAGATAGGGGGTGAGGGATCCACAAAAGAATGATAGATTATAGAATTGAAAAGGATGGGAAAAGAAGTGTAATAGTCATGAAGGGTAAGGGGAGGATGACAAATATGGGAAGCTATGAAAGGATTGAAAATAAGTCTAAAAAAAGACCAAGGAGAAAATAGTTTGGTGATGAAAATGAAAAACAAGGAAATAAGTGGAGAAAAAGGAAATATGAGGAAAAAGGAGTGAAATGAGGACACAAAAAGGATGATAGGAGAGTGAAGAAGTAGGTGGTATCTTGACCAAGTAAGCATGGATGATGATAAGCAAGGAGAGGAACAATGAAGCAAAATAGATGGTGGTTTTAGAGATGAGAATGAGGTGGAAAATGGGGAAGGGGTTAAGAAAAATAAGGTGAAGCAAAGGATGAGTGGATAAGAAGCTGAAGAGATAAGATATACATCAATCAAGTTATTAGAAGAAATTGACAAGTTGAAGGGGTGATTAGAAGAGATTGACAAGATGAAAAGTGGTGAGGTCATGAAGAAATAGGGGAACACAATGAAAGGGAATGAGATGAAAATAAGGGATGAAGATTAGGGATGATAAAAAGGAAATAGAAGAATTGAAGTAGGGATATAAATCATGGACACTCAAGTAGATGCAAAAGATAAGTGAGTACCAAGATAGAAAGAAGGAAAATGGAATGCAAAAGGCAAAAGGCAAGAACTAATAAGAAGAAAAAGGGAAATTATGGAAGGTTTCTTAAAGGATAAATAGCTAGGTAGAAACTAGTTATGGAGGAAAAAAAATACAAAAGGGATTAAAGAAAATAGGAAGAATGGAAAATGGGAAAGGTGGGAAGAGTGGTGAAATGATAGAGAATGGTGGTACATGTAAATAAAAAGTGCAATAATAAAATAAACATAAATCTTGCAATATGCACAGTATGATGTGGAATTGGTGAGGAAATGAGAGTGATGAAGAGGGTTTGACAAATTACCAAGGACAAGGGGAAATGATGAGGATGACAAAATAAGACAAAGGTGATAGGGGAAAGATTAGTAAAAAGTGGAGAGAGGTAAAAAATACAAAAAGTGGTTGGGGAAGTGATCCATGAAGCATGCAAATGAAAAGGTGTCAAGATGGCCAATGAAGTAGAGTAGATGGTGGATTTATGGGAGATAAGAGGGACTAATGAGGAAGGTTATCAATCCTTGTGTTAAAAGAGATTGACAAGCTAGAAAAGTAGTTAAAAGAGATTGACAGCTAAAGGGAGGGAGGTGGTGAGGAGATAAGTAGAGAAGTGGAGGAAAATATTTTAAGTGAGAAGGGAAAACAAAATAAAGGATGCGGCCAAGCTAACCTTAGTAACTGAGCACTACCTACATAGTCCAAAAAGACCTCAGGCCAATGTAGTTCTCCTAGCAATTGAGCAAAAATAAAGAGGAAGTATTAGGTCATGTTAAAAATAAGGATGCTATAAAAAATATAAAGCTTCCCTGATATAGGATGCCCTAATCATGAGGGAATTATTAGCAATAGAAATTAATGAGAATAAAAAGTGGAGGATAATTAGTTGTTAGCGGCCAAAATGCCTTTAGAATTTAAGCAGTGCCTACATAGTCCATGTAAATCAAGCCAATGTATTTCAACAAGGGTTGGGTGAGTGGTGTTTAAATTTGCTCCCCCAATTTGATGGACTACATGGGTTGGTTTGGGTTGATGGATAAGGTTTTGTAAAATAATGGTTTTGGGTTTTGGTGAAGTTAACAATGAAAGTACATGGTGTAGATTGGTGAATAGTTACTATAATGATCCCACATTTTGTAATATGAGAGACATAGATGTTTAAGGTAGGATAAATAAGAAAGTAACAAAATGCTAATTACCACAAATGACCTTCAATGGAGTTAATCCAAAGAATAGGTGCCTTTATGAGGAGGTAGCACCTTCTAAAATTATGAGATTACCTTCTAAAATTATGTGATGGTAGAAACCTAGAGATAACATCTACCACTATGAGCTAAGTTTAAAGAAATGGGCTTCTATCAGGATTTGCATAGTCACTTTGGCCAAAGTTCATCACCACTATGTGTTGAGTTTTAAGGGTAGTGTGAAGTGACTACCTACAAAGAATTACTTTGATGGCTAAGCAGATTATACAAGGTATAAAATTAGTAGTGTGGTGAGTGATAGAGGATGGACCATGCATGACCCAAGAGCTACATGGGTATGCTAGATAAAATGCATCCATGTCTACATCTTTTGTCCCAATACCTTAGAACAAATGACCTTACATTCCACTTAGAAGAGGCTTTTCCATAAAGGATCTATATGGTCTAGGATATTGGTTATATAGTTGGATAAGATGGGGGAGCTTCTAAAGTGATAGGTATTTGGAAGATAATACCACTAACAATAGTGGAAATTTCAAAGATGTGACTGTTATAGTGACATGAGGCTAAAATCCAATTTATGTCAACCAAGGTAAAGGTGATAATGATCAGGTCCATAAGGATCATACGATGAAAAATAATCAAAGAAAATAGTTGTAGATTGGATGAAAAGGGCGATAAAGTGAAATCATGATAGTGTATGATAAGTTTATCGAAATGGCTAGGTGGATTGAGGGGTACGTGTCTATATGAAAAGGTAAGTATACATGACCAATTCAAGTAAGAAGACTATTCAAGGAAATCAATGACATTATATGACCTTCCCCATTAGTGGAATGTAATATCATGTTGGTGAGGCAGAATGTTCAGGTATTATATTTAAAGAATTATGATAAGGATGAGTGTCTATCATTGATTTGTTTGGTCTTGTAGGTTATAAAGAGTGTAGAGAAATACACAAGGTTGAAGATAGAAAATAATGTAAATAATGGTGGATATAATAAACAACCCCCATTACCCAAAATAATCAATATGGTGAATGTATGGATCTACTAGATATTGTAACATGTAATGGAAATAATGGAAGTACTGTTATATCAACAAAAAAAGGAAATTCACCCACAACCTAAGCTTGAGCCTAAACTCTTACCTCTATAACAACAAATAAGGGAAGAATTTCACTACACAAGATATAGGGATGGAGAACATGACCATTGGCCTATCTATGGAGGGAACCCTCACTATCCAAGGGGATTTACATTGAGGCAACAATTGATGGTACCTATGTGAGTATAAAAACTAGAGAAAAAGGATGTAATGGCTATAACAAGTGAGTAGGGTGAAATACCTAGAGCATAATACGATTCTTTCTCTGTGGGGATGAATGTAGAAGAGGATAACAAGGTACACCCTTTAGCAAATACTAAGATAGGGAATGTTAAGGATGTTAGTTTAGGGAACAATAAAGTAGAAATATGGTTAAATACAAATCTAGAGTCACTAGACAATCAAACTAATGCTTAGGTAGGAAAATAATGTATGTAGGGGCCTTAGACAAAGTGTGTATAGTTTGATAACTTTGTATGTCTTGTGCAACTCCTTGCACCCTAAATAAAATATTTCATAGTTTGTTGTAAACATGTACAAAATGTGTTGGATGTCACTAGTTAAATGTTATAATGTTTAAGGTTATGTGGACACTTATGAATGTTATCGTAATGATTGGTATGGTTATGGTTGTTGTAAGCTCACTTAATATAAAAAGAATGATTATTTTTGTTTTAATATTGGATGGTAAAAGTTATGATGAAAACATCAACCAAGCACATTAACATAAAAATAGGGCACGATGTTTTATTTTTGATAATGACTAGAAATAGACCTAAAGTTGGATTAACTTAATGAATATAATCCATTTAAACATTGTGTATGAATAATCATGATTTGATAAAAAAAGATTTTTGATCATAGGGTGTCAAGTAAGCTCTAAATCCCTTGATTTATAGATAGTCCGAAGGGAAGATAGGTGATAGGTGGTGTGAAGGGTAATTGTTGATATGTATGATAACCTCATTTAAATTAGTTTACCCCTTTTATAGGTGGCCTAAGAATGGTAATAGATAAGTCCATATCATATGCTAGATGTAGATTGATCAATGCGAGAAGTCTACATGTGAAATCTGATTGTGGCTTCTAATTTATTATGTTGCTTGAGAGTCGATTGTGGAATTATATTTTGTTGTGATAGTGGGTCTTTTGCTTTATTATTGTATATGAGAAATTGATCAATGTGGGAGGCTTCCAAGAAATTGATTTACTTTTGACAAAGTTATCTTAGACATCCTTCAAGGGAGGGATCTAACTTATTGGATTTGTTTAATGCTCTTGATAGTTATCCCTCAAAGGAGCACTCTACCATATATTTGGATTTTTTTTTGGGCAGTTGTCCTTCAAGGGAATAGTCTGCAATCCTTAAGATATTGACCTAGTAGTATTTTTGTATCCAAATTATTTCTAATGCAATGTTTTTAGACATAGACAAGTATAATTAGGTTTAGAGTACCTTTATGAAGGAAATTTTTTAACAAAATAAGGTTAATGATAGGAAAAGATGTGATTTTTGAGAGATAATGAACATGGGATTCCATCTAGTTATAGACTTAAAGTATCCATGAAAACCATGCTATGGGTATAGCCATGGCACCCAAATTTAGGATTAGGCTATGACTATGATGATTAATCACATGTTTCTATGTTTTAATCAATTATCATTAAAAGAAGAGGAGAAATATGGGCAAGGATTAAAATATCATAATCAAGGGACGAGCTTAAGTTATATAAAAGGAGTGAGCTTGATCCTTCTTTAGTAAAAAAATGGATGCAAATGCAAAGCATTGAGAGGTTCAGGTTTTGGTTTGCCTTAGAGAGAGGATAGATTATAAGATCCTAATCCATACTTATGGGTAATGATGTAGGGTCCAAGCTAATTGAAAGCAAACTTACCTCATTTACTCTTCTCCATGGTGGTCATGTTTTGGTTTTCCTTTAGGATGAGGTCTTCAATATTGAATTCCTATTGTTTTAGGTGATTGTTATAAGTGAATTTGATATTATATTTATATATATAGAGGTGGGTAAGGGATGATAAATGGATTTTTTCAAGTAGCTCAGGTTGAGCTAAATGGTGCAAATGAAAATCTTCCTAAAAAATAAGCTCTTACAAAGATATGCAAAGAGAGGGGATTTTGACTTCAAGAGGCAAGACTACCCCTACTATGAAGACTAGAGAGAAAGGGGTAACACCCATAGAGGTTCAAATTATATTATAATATGCCCATAAAGTTAATGGGATGTGAAAGTGCCATGCTTGACTTGAAGCACTAATAACTTTGGTTAGTATTTTATTGAGGGTTTTATTGGAGGCTTCTGCCTATTCATTTTATTGTGGATGATAAGGCAAGGAAAATCTTAAATTGATGCCAAATATATCATATAAGCCTTTAACTTGCTTATTTTTAAAGGATTTTCCATTATTAGTGATGATATTATGAGGAACACCGAAGTGGCAGATGATATGATGGTTGATAAACTCAAAAATATTTTTTGATCTGGTCAAGATAAGAGGAATAAATTCCACCCATTTGGTGAAACATTTGGTGGATGTGATGATAGAGCTCTACCACTAAAAATAATGGGGGTTAATTTCCACAATGAGATTGAGCGCCCATTAAGAGAAAGGCCAAAAGTCCTTAGATACTTAGAGGCTATTCACTGGTACACAATGTAAATTAGTGTGTTATTGAAATTTAATACACTTTTTTACGTAATCATAATATTGTTGGTTGAGGGTGGATCAATAGTATCCAAGGTGAAGGATATGTTTAGAAATTGACAGGTTGATAAAGTGTCCCCCATAGACCCCATCATGTGTTGCCTTGATGGCATGTGAAGATTCATGGCTACATAAGCAATGAAGAAGGAGACCTTTGAAATCATATTTTTAAAGGATTCCTCCTAGTATGGTGTAATGAGAGGTAATCTATACAAAGGCTCTTCAAGCATTCCTAGAGAGGTTGGGAGGAATGATTCCTAGGTTGAGGTAGTTAAGAGTTTGGTCATACCAAATGTTAGGTGGGGATTCTTCCACACTATAAATGGTAGGGAGATCAGATTGGTTATAGGAAGGAGTGGTAAAATGATGAATGGTGACAAGGATTTTGGAATTAGAAGGATGATAAGAGATATAAGAAGCAAGGAAATCCATCATATCTAATTTTTTTTTGAAAGATTGAGGAACATATTGGACCAGGTAATGTTTGAATGATGCTAAGAGTTTGTCAACTAAAAGTTTATATTTTTTTAAGACATCATTCTTGCATTGATAAGATCCATTGACCTAGTTGACCAGGAGTTGGGAATCACCAAAGACATGGATTGTCTTAATTCCCAAGGTTAGAGTAATTTGAGAACCTATCATTAGGGCTTCATACTCAACCATATTATTGGTGCATTTAAAGTCAAGTTTGAAGGAGAGAGGAAGGGGTTCACCATCGAGGGGAATGAGAATAACTACAACACCCCCTCATTATTGGTACTTTGAGCCATTGAAGAACATGGTCATTTGGTAGGTTATGCCATCTTCTTTAAAAAGAGCCACAATAGACTCATCCAAAAAGGAAAGAGGAGGTGGTTGGTTATTTAATAAAGGAGCTTTGACCAATTAGTTGACAATGACCTACCATTTTATTGACTTCTACTAGATGAATTCAAGGTTGAACTTAGCTAGGAGCATGAGCCACTTATCCATATACTAATTTTGGAATGTTTTAGAGTGCATGTACTTGAGTGGTTTGGTATTAGTTATGATGTAATTTTTATGGTTAAGAAGGTAGTGGCAGATTTTGGTAGCCATGAAGATCAATGCTAAGTAGAGTTTCTCGGTATGTGTATATTGAGTTTCATATTCTGCAAGCATATAGCTAATGTATTATATGACTTTTTATTTATGTTTTCCATCTTAGTGAGCCAACATTACCCCAAGGTAATGGTTAGTGGTAGAGATATATAGGTAAAATGGGTGGTCATCCTTAGGAAGGGTAAGGATAGATGGTGATAAAAGCTACTATTTGAGTGAATCAAAGGCCTTTTGACAATCGATATTCCATTTGAAAGAGACATCCTTATTCATAAGGTGATGAAAAGGTTGGCACTAGTCTAAAAGTTGGAAAATGAAATGATGAATGGATTGATATTTTCCCTATAGGCTACAAAGCTACTTAACATTGGTTAGAGGAGGCATGTCCAAAATTGCTCTATATTTATTAGGGTCTACTTTAATTTTGTGAAGAAAGATGATAAAGCCAAGAAGCTTTCAATAAAGGACCCTAAAAATTCATTTCTTAGGATTAAGGTAAACATGATAACAAATGAGGCATTCAAATATGATCATAAGAATAGTCAAGTGATCTTTTTAGAGTTTGGATTTACCAAGAAGGTCATCCACATAGTCTTCTAAAATATTATGGATGATATCATGGAAGATATAATTCTTGGCATGTTGGTAGGTTGCCCCAACATTCTTTAACCCAAAAGACATGACTCTATAGCAAAAAATTTCCAAGGGATGGTAAAAGTGGTTTTGTGTTGATCTTCAGGAGCAACCAAGATTTGATTATAACTTAAAAACCCTTATATGAGGATAGTATCTCATGGTTAGCTATAATATCAATAAGCTAGCCAGTGCTAGGTAGAAGAAATTCATCCTTGGGGTAGGTGAAGTCAAGGTCATGACAGTCCACAAAATGCATAAACCCTCAATGAATCTCATGATTGGTATGATATTCAAGACCCATTGGGGGTAGTCAATGGGTTGAATGAAGTTTATAGATAGGAGACATTAAAGCTCTTCTTTGATGAGAAAGGCTATGTGAGGATGCATGCATTGAAGTTTCTATTTAACAGGCTTGACATCATGATGAATGACTATGTTATGGGTAGTATTGATGGGGTCAATCTTGGGCATATCATTGTAAGACCAAGTGAATGTTATGATGCAGTCTTAAAATAAAGAGGAGAAGTATGAAAGTTTCTTGGCATTTAATGATTGGTCTAATTTTAAAATATAAAGGTTGTCTATATTTCCAAAATTGATATTTGTGGTGGATTTATTTGACATGGTCAAGGCCTCAGGAGGAAGGGATTTATGGATAGAATAATCCCTCACACTGAGGTAGGTAAGAATGGAATCATCATCTTGATGTTAGATGGTGTTGATGGTAAGAGAATAAGTATCTACCATTTTAGGGTGTATTAATGGAAGGAATTTGGTTTGGACACCCTTTTGGTAGATGAGAGGGCCCAAACTAATGGTATTGACTAGAAAAAAAATTGGGGGGGGATGATGTCAAGATCTTCAAGTGGGGAAAGTGGTTGGGTTGGTGAGGATGGGATATCTTCTTCCATGGTGGAAATGAGTTTAGGTGAATTGGTGTATTTTTTAGGTGGTTCATACCCAAGGCTAAATAACTCATGAGGTTACAAATTTTTGATATGGGGTAACTCATGAGGCCCTTGTTCATAGTGACCAAGGCCAAATCTTTTCCAAGCACATATATGAAGATACAACTTAGTGAACTCTATTTTACTAAGATATGAATAGTTACAGGTAAATGGTTAGATAGATGAAGTAGTGGTAGGGGCTAGAAGTGGTCGATCAAGTCCTCCATAAATGAAATTTGTTTGATGGTTGGGGAGCCCAAAGGGGATGATGGTTCTAATCTTAGGGTTGTAAGAAGGGTCATGTCTAAGATTACCATATAATTGGAAAGTAGAGAAGGCATCTAGGGCTAAGAGTATATATTACTAGAGGGAAAGATGTTTGAATATGGTTTCCATGGGGTTCTTTATAGGAATCTGGGAAGAAGGGATAAATGAGCTAGTAGAAGCTTTATCAACTTTTGGTGTGGAAGTGTCACAGGTTTTGGTTGGTGGGTTTGTGTCATTAGTAGATGGTTGTGAGGTGAATGAAGGAGTAAAAAGGATGTAATTAGGATGATATGTCATATTACAAGATGTGAAATTACTAGGGTCAACCTAGATAGTCATAATTTGACCTTCATGATCAAATTTGACACATCAATGTAAGGTAGAAGGGACATAACTTATTTCACAGATCTAAGGGTTCCTGAGTAAAACATTGTATTGGAATAATCCTTGTAAAACATAAATTTTTTTGAGAATGGTATGAGTCCCTACATAGATATGGAGGACAACTGTGCCTAAGGTAGTAGCCATGGTATCATTGAAAGAGCAAAGGACCACTATGCTTTCAAACATGATGTTTATGGGTAAGTACAAATTGTCATAGGTATGGGAGGAGATAATATTGATGATAGCTCCTACATCAATCTTCACCCTTTTTATGTAGGTTTGAATAATGTATGTCATATTGAAGAGGGGGAGATCAAAATCCTCTAGATGAATAGAAGGTATTTCTAAATTTTTGAAAGTGACAAGGTTGGAAGTTAAAAGGGCACCAACAAAGGTGGATCGAGGTTGAGGTTCATTGGGTTGGACCTTGATGGATTACAAGGATTTTGTGAGTGCTTGACAATGATGAGGAAAGGTAGAGACTATCTCATATAAGCTCATTTTTTCTTGAGTTTGGTAAAGTTGCTTAAGGATAGCTTTCTGAATGGATATTCTATATGGGTTAGGATATGGAGGGTTAGATGGGAAGGCACCTAAGATAGAAGATTTGGGTTTGTTTGATCACAAAAAAGGTTGGCTATTATTAGCTTGGGAGTTTGGGGAGGGATAAGTCTAAGGAATGGATGCCTTAGCCTTCCCTTTATCCTTTTTTTATGATCTTATGACCACATTGATTGTATGGATAATAGTAGAGGTTGTGGTAGTGGAGTTGTCTGACTCATCTTTATTCTTAGGTAAAGGTAGAGGAGTGGGTAGGTGTTGGGTAGGTATGATTATTATTTGGGTTGATAGGGGTGGTATAAGAAGTTCATATATTAATAGATCATCCTCATCATAAAGTTGATAGATAATAGTTTAGAGATCCTTACAGTTCTTTGTGTCATAGCTAGGTTTCCTATGATATAGGCAAATAAAATTGTCCTTAAACCATGATGATTTAGGATGTGAAGGGTCAAAAGGTTTTATCAGTGGTAAGTCTAAGGAAGAGGTTCACAACAAACTTTGTAGAATGTTTCAGGTGGTAAATATTTAGCAATTTTTTCTTTGGGCATTGAGGTAAAAAGTTGTTTGGATGTGGGTTTGGTGATAGGTGTCTTAGGTAAGGTGGTATGGTTTGATGGTTTTGGTTTAGGCAAGATGGTTGATGAGTAGGGGGTAGAGGATGGAAAGATAGGTAACTTATGAATCATCGATGTAGTGAGGAGAGGTATCTTATAAAGTAAGTATGAAGGTGTGACCAAAAAAGGTGTTAGGGTTTTGGTAAAAATAATGGGCTTCCTGCCCAAGGTAGAGGGATGAGGACCCAAAATAGAGGGCAAGTTTGAGGGAGATAAAATTCAAGGTTTTTGGCCTTTTCATCATTTTACCTCTTTAGTTGTTTTGGTTGCCAATTTTGAAGGGGGTTTGGTTACTTGGGTCTTATTTTTAATGGTTAAGCCCTTAGGTAATGGAGAAGGAATAGTTCCTTTACTTTTATCTTGGTTTTCAATATAAGGTTCTGAAATTAGAGGTTGGATGGATGAAGTTATTTTATCTTGTGAGATATCTTCTAAAGGGGGAGTAGATGGTTCTATGATAGGGGAGGTGGGTGTGGTATCCTTTAATGGAGTTGTGGGTATGGTGGCTCCCTTTGTTTGGGTGTCTAAAGCAATATAAGACAATTTATCACCTTCCATTAGGGAGATGGGAAAGAGGTGGTTGAGGTGATGTTTTCTTCAAAAACTGGATCATTAGTAACCACATTAATAGTATGTGCCTCATGGGATGGTTTTGGTTTATTGTCATGATAAGGGGTAGAAGGAGCATGATTAAGAAAAGTCTTATAGAATATGTCAAGGACCTTGTCTGGTGGTACATTGGGATTGTCCAATGTAAGTTCCCCCTTATCAATGAGGGATTGGATAAGGTATTTGAAGGTGTTTCACCTATTTATGTCATGTCATATAACTTAGTGAAAGGTATAATGGTAATTATCATTATATCAACCTGGTATTGGGTGAGAATCATTAAACTATTAGGATGGTTTAATTGGTGGAAGTTGGATGATATTGGATTTTAATAACTTTTACAAATTAGAAGGATAAGGCTCCATAAGTGGAGTTGATTGCTTATGATTATTCCAAGTTTGGTTCCTTTGGTTTTGGTTTGAATAATTATAGGAGTTGGAGGTTTGGTTCCTTGGGTTCAGTTGGTCAGTAAATGGTGGTGATGAGGATTTGAGGATAATGGCATTGGTGGTTACTTTGCTTTTAGTGTTGGGATTGGTTTGGTTGTTTGGTTTGGAATAAAAGGGATCATTAGGTTTTTAAGTTGAGTTTTTGCTCTTCAAATTTAACCTTCCTTCATCAATGGATCTATTCTCTAGTTTGTGAGCCATGGTAAAAGATTCTTCAAAGCTTTGAAAGCTTTGGACATGCAATGTGGAAGAAATATGTTTTGCACATGCCCACGCAAAGAGCTCTATAAGCTCAAGTTGAGGAAATGAAAGAGAAAGTTGGTTGTTTAGGATCTTATAATGAGCCATAAAATTAGCAATAGATTTATAGTTGAGTTGTTAAATGGAGTAGAAGTCGGTATAAAAAAATTCTTGGATATATTGATCAAAAAGTGATGTAATAAGTTTTGGGATAATAAGATGAAAGAGAGGATAGAATATTTAGGTATGGAAATATACCAATCTAATGTTGGTCTGGATAATGACATAGGAAATGTATAGAGGAGAAGAGCATCATTATGGGAAATCAAGTATCATGAATGTCTAAATGATCTTAAATGTTGTTGAGGGTCTTCTTTACTATTAAACTTAGTAAATTTTGGAAGTTCCCACTAGGCTAGATAAGGTTTGATAGGGACCAAAGGGTAAATAGGCTCATTACAAATTTTATCATAGGATAAGAGATTATAGAATTTAGATATGGATGAATCAAGGGTAGTCATATTGTCCATGATCAAATTCATGAATTTTGCTTGAGGTTATTGGGATGTGTAGTCATATAGTATATTTTGTTGAAGTTTGGAAATGTATGAATAACTAGTAGAAGGTTGACATGACTCCACATATTGGTATGTGGTCTTTGGAGGTTGGGTGGAAGATATATATCGGTATGTGGATGTAAATTTTTAGGTAGAGGTAGGTCTTTGGATAGTGTCCATATGCCTTTGTGGTTTATGAAGATACCTAAAGGTTGTGTGTTGGGTCAGAGTGGTGGTTGGATTAGTGGTTGATGGAAGGGTGATGACTCTTGTGGTAATTGGTGGTAACATGGAGTGTATGGACACCATAAGGCTTGGAAGTGGAGTAGTGTTTTATGAATTGGAGGTAACTATAGGAAGATGGGTAGCATTAGAGGTAGGAACTCCTATTGCAAGGGAGTGATTAGTAAAAGGTATAAGGGCAGTGGTTGTTTGGGTTGGTGGGTTAGTTTTGAAGGATTTGTTAGTTTATGATAATTTTTTAGTAACTAAATGTTGAGTATTTACCATGGTAGTGGAGGTATTCCATATGAGGTGGAGAGGCATGCTATAAGGTGGATCTATGGGTAGGGTTAAAAATGGGATTTGGTAAGATGTGGTTCATAGGTAGTGTTGTAAGGCTACATGATTATTGTTTATGAAAGTGGAAAAATTTGCATCTCTTAGGACTACCCAAGTAGGACATCCCAGAGTTTGAGGGGAGTCTATGGGTTTAGAAGTGTGTTCCATGGATGAAGAGGTGGAAGTTGGTGATGGTTGATTTGGTGGTGGGTTTTGTTCCTTGAGGTCTTTTTTATTTTGGTAAGTGAGAACCATATGAGAAGATAAGAAAAGGATGATACATTTTCACACCTCAAATAAAGAGAAATAAAAAGACTCAAGGAAAACAATGCATTAAATAAGACTTTATTAAATATTAGGATTATTTTTAATCTCTCTTTTGGCTTATGTCTTAGAAAAGTGTGAAGAGAAAATTGGCTTGAATAGGTCCTAAAGAAGGTAGTCTATATTTAGTTTTGCGTTATGTTTAGGCACTTAATATAATTTTGTATTGTTCTGAGTATGTGACATGGTACTTGGGGATTGTTACCTTTACATCATAATTATGTATCTAGTCCAATTGTTTAACCAATATCTACAGATTTATAGAGTTAATACTTAGCCAAAGAACTAAGTTGGTTATCCCCTTGGTGATTAAATCCAAGTAAGATATGAGAAAGTGTAAAGTTATCCACTAGGTGATAAAGTCTGAGTTGGGCCTTGTCTCAAGTTTGTTTTGATGTTTTGTTGTGAAAATAATTTGATTTATGTAACATTTTTGAACTATGATTAATTCATAGTGCTTTTAAATAAACTAGGTGAGCTAAAATCAAGCAAGCAGTCAATGGATGCACTCAGTTTTAACCAAAAGATTTTTTTTTTGATTTATTTGAATGAAGACAAGAACAACTAAAATTAACCTAAATGAAACATGAAAATATAATCCTAATCCTGGGATGAATTCTCTTTTCTTTCTTCTTAGAAACACAATAAAATTTAATTTTATAAAAAATGTAACTAAAATGTTTTTTTTCCCTTTTTTTTAAAGAAAGAAGATTAATTTTCTAATAAATCAGCTAAATAAACTTCACTAATTTAATTATAAATGTCCTAAAACATAAAATAACCCAAGAAAACTCAAGGGCCCCACTGGGCATGCTAAATTATTTTTATCTAATTTTCACTTCTTCTTAAGCGCGAAAAGAAGAAACTAGTTAAGAAGGGTGTGTAGAACAATCCCTATTAAATCCACATGTGTTAAATATAGAATTTTTGAGAAGTCATTTTTGTATAGGTAATAAATAAATACAATAATAAATAACTACCATAATTTTTTTTGGTTATACAAGTAGTTAGGTGCATTGCCTCGCGTGAGTAAGATCTTTGAAGTGAAAGCTTTCTAAGAGGTTGTCAATCCACCTACTTTTAACACTTTTGTGAATAGAAAGGAAATATAATTGAATTTAAAAAATCAAATAAATGAAATTAAAAACATGTAGATAACAACAAATAACTAAAATTAAGACAAGAAAGTTAAGCGTTTTTAAAACAATGACTAAATAAAGCAACTAATTCTAAAGATCACTCAAGACAAGGCTATGGTTTAGGTTTGGAAATTTAAAAAGGGATTAAGGAAAGGTGGTTTGATTGGTTGATAAATGTTTAAGGTAATAAATAGGTAAATATTTAAATGGGATAAATGGGTTAATGGTTTATGAGGTAAGAAGGTAAGTATCTAAGATGGCAAAAGGGGAAGAGTACAAGGAGGGTAAAAGTGGCAAATGTGTGAATGGATAAAAGATGGCAAGGAAGCAAATGGATTGAGATAATGAAATGAAAAAGGGATAAAACTTATAAATGGGGATGAAGAGATTAAAAATTCAAGGGGATGATAAGATAAAATTGGAAAAACAAAATCAAATGTTACATTCTGAGCTTGAAGAATGTTGTTGTTGTTGTTGTTGTTGTTATTGTTGATGTTATTGAAGATGTCTTAAGGCAATTTTAGTAGAGCATCATTTCTTTGAATTATTTTCTTCCAAGATGTGGATAACCTCACAAATGATTACCTCCTTCAAAACCCTGAAATAAGATGTTAATAACCAAATACTAACTTCCAAATTAACCTTGGGTGAAGGAAAGGTGGGGTATTTATAGCATTTATTGTCAAGAACCATGCCAAAAGAGGGAATATTATAAGTATGGCACCATTTTACATGTGGTGTAAGAATGAGTCAAAACATGAGGGTGGTCAGATTCCCATCTTGATCATGGGTCTCCTATTTGGGTTAGTGTGTCTCCCACCTTGCATATGAGTCCAATTTTGAATAGAATCATTCACATGGGCCTAAATAAGGCTAAAATACTTTTCACCACCCTTTCTTGTCTTCATCCAAGCAGTTAAAGAGATGCCCCAAAAAATGTTGTGCCATTTTATATGTGTGTGCTTAAATGAGTAAAAATAATATGGTGGTGGGATTCACACCTTGATCATGGGTCTCTCATTTGGGTTGGTGTGTTTCCCAACTTGCACATGAGTCAAATTTTAAATGAGAATCATGCACACAGGCATAAATGAGGCTAAAAGACTTTTCACCACCATTTCTTGTCTTCATACAAGTACTTAAAGATATTCCCCACAAAATTTGGTTCCATTTTCCATATGGGTACATGAATGAGTCAAAATATGAGGGTGGTGGGATTCTCACCTTGATCATGGGTCTCCCATTTGGGTTACAAAGTATAAAATGGGCAGATATAGTACCCTTTGTTTTTTCCAAAGCACTAAAGAGGTGGGTATACCATTTTTAAGGACACTTTAATGTGTTGAGACAAAATACATGCTGAATGATGGCCTCTTAAGGGTAAATTCACCACATTTCAAGGTTGGATCCTTGTGATGCTTAAATGAAGTCATTAAGCACCTTGGCAAAGGGTCTTAGGTGGGGTATGTTGTCCCACATCAAGCCACCTCACTTATAAGCCATGTCACTTTATATATCACCTCTCAAATCACCTTCCATGTCACTTACCATGTCACTTTCCATGTCATCATGAATAGTGATAGTGGGTCCCATAGTAAATAGTGATAGTGAATAGTAATTTTGAATAGAATTTTCAAATAACATTTTTAAATAGTACTATGTGAATATGATTATAGTGATTTTGTTAGGTTAAGAGGGGTTAGTTAAGGTTTAACAATTTTTAGGTTTTTTTTAGGGGGTCCTAAGGCATTTAGTCATTGAAAATTGTAAGTGTATAGTTTTCTAGTGTCTACAAACTAAAAAACTAGAAAAATAGAATTGAAGTTTTATTAAAATTGAGAAAAATGAAATAACCAGGTTGGTTATAATGAACTTGAAAATGATTTGATCTATTTTTTTTTATTGAATTTAGAAATGTACTGAACTTATTGACTTATTATTTTTAAGATTTGTTATCTAGATGAGGGCTTGAACATACAAAATAAGATGTTAAAATAGAGTTAAACTAATTGATTGAGTTTGTGTAAATTAAATAATTAAAAATAACTAAAATAACTATGTCTCCATAATCAATCTATTGGTACAAGGATAAATTGTTATAAAATGTGAAAGATGTGATGAAAAACTACATCGATAGGATTGATCTAGTGTTCTAGGAGAGGAAATCTAATCATAAGGAGTCAGAAAATATGTATATGTTCACCTTAATCACAAAACATGTAAGAGGATGCCCTCACTATGTCGATCAGATTGATGAAGTAGAAGATGACCTAAAAATAATATAAAACTAGGTAGATTTAATTAATCTAGTTATTTATAGGATAAAATGACCTACACATAGAGCCAAGCTAAGTTGATTGAATTGATTGAGTATTGACACTTATGTAAAAACTATTATATTTAATCAATATAGTCGATCCAATAGTATAAAAATGGATATTAAAAATATGCAAGGGTTAGTTCATGTCAAGTTCACCATAATGTATTTAAGGAAAAGTGAAGTTGGTATATATATCAATCCTAACTCAGAGAAGATAAATCATATAACTATACTGCTAAAAATATCTAGATAATTGGGGTCGTGACCAATATGGATCTAATAAACCTATCTAAGGGATCTCTTATCATATGATATGGTTAGAGAAGTTTCCAAATCCCATAGTCAATTAATATAACACAATAACCCTAGCCATGTCTTAACATTCAATACAATAATAAAGAAAATCTAATCTAGTGCTCACCAAAGCTTGTGGCATAAATGAGGGATAAACATAAACAACAAACATGCAAATAATAAATCTACTCAAGTCAATGTATATGTAATAATAAGCATGAATATATAATGCATTCATTATCCATTATACATGAAAATCTATCTACTAATAATATTAATTTAAAAGTTAGGAATACCTACCTTGAAGATGAACCTATCGAGCCTCAACCTCTCCCTTGGTCAATGGTGCTTTGAAAGAGGTTTTTTTGTATTTTTGAGGAAACTAAGGATTGACAATAAACTATAGTCTAGCCAAGGACCTCCTAGTGAATCTCAAGTCTTCACAAAATAAAGGTTATCTTCTAAGAAGCAAGAATCCCTAAGCAATTAATCCTCAAGTAGAATGGTGGATAATTAGATAAATAAGTGCAAATGAATGATTATCTCTATTGAAAATGGGGTGAAGGATGTGTATATATATCTTGATCTGACCCTAAACCCTTCCATAATTTTAGCCAATATAGTTAGCTTAGTTGACCTATTTAATTAGTAAATAGAGTTGTTATATCCTAAAATAAGTCTGTTGGGCTGACTTAGTCCTATAGCATGCTCAATTCTTGTAACTAAGCTAACCTAACTAAATATGTTTGAGAATTTGTAAAAAGGGGTTGTAACTTAGGCAGGGGATTCTTAAGTGGTGAATTATTTTTAAAAGAGTATAAGGGAGGTGTCAAAGCTTAGGAAAACATATAAGAGGGTTTTGTATTGGTTGTAGGTGTAGGTATAGGGAATAGTAATCTTGTGAATCACCAAAGGAATACAGACCCATGTCTTGGTGCACATTTTAAGGTGTGCACATAGAGAGGTTAAGAATCGATGGGTTATTTTCAGAGAGAAAACATCAATAATTAATAAAGTTTATAAATATTGTGTGTATAAAACTAGAACTTATTTTTAGAAAAGGACTTAAGGGTGTAAATCAAGCTGAGAGAAAGGGGCCACCTAGAAAATATTTCACATGTGGAGGAGACTAGTATGCCAAGGATTATCCTTGGTGGAATACAAATGGTATAAATTAGAACATATCAACCTCTAAATCATAGAAAGGAACCTTTCAATAATATATTCCCATAGTACTGGATAATCATCAATAATAATTCCAAGCCTCTCCTAAATTTTATTAGGTACTTTTTTTGGGCATCTTTTTTATATTTTGATAGATACATGAGCTAAAAAATGCTTTATCTCCCCTAGAATACTACTTAAATTATCTATGAAAGCTAGTTTTATGAAAAAACTTGGTTATTTTAGTATGGAAATGAATCCAATATCAAGGTTGATATATGTATTGTTGAGGCTAAAATTAAATTTCCATAATTCACCATGGTTGTTGATATTTATTCAGAACCATAGTATCATATGATGTGATCCTCGGAGTGAATTGGCTCGATAGGCACAAAGCCAAAGTTGACTATTTATATAATAATGTTAAATGTTTAGATGATTTAGGAAACCAAACCCAAATACAAGGAAATTACAGGGAGGTAAAAATAAGAAAAAATTTAATCATTCAGTTGAAGAAGGCTCAATGAAAGGGATGTCAAGCATTCCTAGTTAAAATGGATGAAAATGGTAAAGCTAAGGAACCTACTTTGGAAGACTATAATTTTATGTAAGAGTTTTAGGATGTTTTCCTAGAAGAATTACTAGGGACAAATCCCAAAATATTATTTTATTTCACTATTGATATCATTTCAGGTTTATAACCATAATCTAATGATCCCTAAAAAATGATAAAACCTGAGTTAGTTGAGTTAAAGACACAACTTCAGGATATGTTGTCTAAAGTATTGATTCATCCAAGTGTTTTACCATGGGTTTAACTTATAGTATTTTTCAAGAAGGATGAAACCCTTATCTGTATATTCACTACCAAATGCTTAAGAAGGAAACAATCAAAGATAAACATCCTTTACCTCACATTGATGATATATTTTATCAAATGCATGGTGCAAATGTATTTTCAAATATTGATCTTCATGTTGTGTACTACCAGTTGAGATTTTAAAAGGAATATATTATAAAAATAAATTTTAGGACTCATTATGAGAATTATTAGTTCATAATACTTCCTTTTTAACTAATGAATGCATATGTAGCATTCAAGAATCTTATGAATAATGTTTTCAGAGATTGTCTTGATCAGTGTGTGTTGGTCTTTCTATCTGACATTCTCATCTCTTCAAAAACTAAATAATATCATGTTAAACACTTGAATTTAGTCTTATATAAGTTTTAGAAGCACAAACTCTATGGAAATTTTTTTAAGTGTGCTTTTTTTCAAATAAGAGCAAATCACTTGGGATACATTATTTTTGTAAAAGTAATTTCAATGGATCCAACAAAGATTAGAGCCATTAAGGATCAACCAACACCCAAAAATATGCATGAATTACGTAGTTTTATGGGTTTGATATGGTACTACATGAATTTTATACCAAATTTCTCCAAGATAGCTAATCCAATCACCTTTCTTTATTGAAAATATAAGTATTTTTTTTGGTATTCTAAGTGAAAAGAATAATTTCAAGACTCAAAAAAGAGGCTTACTTTAACACCAGTATTATAGATTCTAGATTCAAAAGGTTTACATTTTTAATAGATGAATCTATAGATGGTTTAGGAGGAGTTCTTGTGCAAGATGGTTTAGTTCTAGTTTATGAATATAGGAAACTAAAGCCTTAAAAGTAAAATTATGCTCCTCATAACCTAAAATGAGCTTCCATAGTCCATGCTTTGCAAGTTTAGAGGAATAATTTTTTGGGAAATCCTTTTAAACTTAAAACTAATAATCTGGGTCTTAAGTATATATTTACCCAACCCAACCTTAATGCTCATCAGAGATGGGGGTTAAAATTTTAATCATACTATGATTCTAACATTAACTATATTAATGGAAAATGAAATATAGCTGTATACTCCCTTAGTCATCTAAGGTACATTACAACTTTGGCCTCAATAATAAATAATTTTTGAGATCAGGTAGTAAAATTCTCACCTACAGGTGAATTATATGAGTAGGTTAAGAAATATTTGGATATAAATTCCTAAGATTATAGATACCAATGTTTTCAAATTAAAAATGATGGACTTTTGAGGTACAATGGTATAATATATTACCTGATAGATAAAATTTGAGGACTATTATGATAAAGTAATTACATGGTGATCCATATTCAAGACATCCTAGAGTGACTAAGATATTATCATAGTTAATACCATTGTATCTATGGAAATTAATCAAAAAGAATGAAACATATTTTGTATATAGATTTTTGGAATGTTAGTGAGTTAAGGTTAAACATGTGCATCCTATTGGATTGTTATACCCACATTCCATACCATAATGTAAGTGAAAAGTTATTATCATGGAATTTTTTCAAGATTTTTCTATGTCTAAAAACCACCATGACATGATCTTAGTAGTTGTGGATAAACTTATCAAGGTTTCTCACTTCATTCTATGTAATTTAATAGATGATGCACCTATGCTTGCCAAAAGGTTTGTGAGAGAGGTTTTTAAATTGAATGGGTTTCCAAAAAATATTATTTTAGGTAGGGACCCTAGAATAACCTAAAGGTTTTGGTAAACTCTTAATTAAACTTTGAGAACATAACTAAATTTTGATTTAGCTTACCATCTAGAAATGGATGAGCAAATAAAAAGAATAAATTAGTTATTGGAGGATCTTTTGAGGATGCATTAAATGTACTAGTAATAAAAGTGGGAAGAACACCTAATATTGGTTGATTTTGATTATAATAACTCATAGAAATCAAATTTAAAAATGGATATTTTTGAGGCATTATATTGTAGGATCTATAGAACACCGTCAACTAGGATAAACTAAAAGATAGAGTGGTTTTTGGGCCTAATATGATTGTAGAAATGGAATAACAAGTAAAATAAATAATGGAAAATATTATTTAAATCCAATGATAGTAAAAATGTTATGTTGATCTAAAAATAATAGCAAGGTAGTTATCAATTGTTGATAATGTTTTTTTATGAGTTAAATCCCAAAAGAGTGCTATTAAGTTTGGGAAATCAACAAGATATGTGGGACCCTTTGAGGTTATATAAGTGATTAATATTTTAGCACAAAAATCTGAATTTATACTAGATTTATTACAAAATCATAATGTTTTTCATGTATTTATCTTAATAAGTATATTACTAATCCTACACATGTCTTGGATTGGAATGCATTACAGGTTTAGGATCCAGGGGTGGTCATAGTAGAACAAATAATAATAATTGATACATGTAAGATTATCTTACATAATTAGGAAATATTACAATAAAATACCTAGTGGGACCAATATTATGAGGATAGTTCTACATGGGAAGACTATGAAGATTTTTTGAGTTTGTTTCCTCATTTATTCAAATAATAGTTTTGCTAAACATTATATTTATTTAAAAACTATTGTTTGAATAAATTTCATAAGGATTATGACCTAATTTAGGGGGGTCACATCATATCCCACTATAAAAAAAACTACTTAAATATTGATAGTGGATTATGAGGCTAATGAGTTTTAGTTCTAATTTAGGTATGTATGTTGCATGGTTGATAGTTATATTATTTATTTCATTATCAATATTATGATTGGATAGTTGTTTCATATTTCATATTATACTTTAAAATCATGAAGAACGGTTTTATTCTTAGATTATTTTCATTAAGCACTTTATTTATGCTTATATACCAATGATTATTATGATTTTAGACTAACTACCCATTCATTCATTTGATGCAAGGCTATTCTATCCTCACAAGAATTACAAAGGGAGAATATCATTAGATATGGGGGTGAAAATACCAACATTATGGGTTGAGATACTTCCATCTAAATTTTACACACCACATCTGGTTACTTGAGTGAAATGAATATTGTTTATTTTGGTTGTTTGATAAAAAATAAGTCTTGTTTACATTGACAAGTTTAGTAATTTATGTGATTTTATTATCATTAGATTTTTTATGGTTTTATTTTTTTAATTAAAATAATTATAGTAAATTACTATCCTATTCAATCTTGACTACATTATGATTTTTAAAGGCATGAGTGTTATTGGTTTCTTTGGGTTGCTTATTAATCATGTTTGATCTAGTCACAATATTCCCTTTTCATGAATTATTAGAGAGTCATAAGAGGGTAAGAACACCAAAAAATAAATTTAATAGGAATAAGACTAAAAAAGCTGAATTTTGTTGTTTGTGTATATCCTTTTTTCATATACTACAAACTAGAAAGGTAATGAAATTAGTTTTTGGTTATTATTATCCAATTTTGACCCCCAAGGTCAAAATAAGACCCCTATAGGAAAATTATTGAACCTTAGGTGATTTGGTAGGTCTTATTAGAGTCTAAAATACCTTATTATCATTTATTAAGGTAAATTTGGAAAGATTAAGGTAAGTCTCTTTTATGTGTTTTAGTCTATTTGAGTCTCCTAAGTCAAAAAGGGTAAAAAGGGTCATTTGTGGTGCCTTAAAAAACATGGAAAAGGTCAAATGAGGTCAATATATTTATTATTTTATTTAACGGTATGTTACAAAGAGTTTCAAGTCATAAAAGTCAATTATGAACAAGAAATGTCAGTTTTAGAGGCTTCTCAAGAAAGTACAACATAGGAGGAGAGAGAATGTGCAAAAAATCAAGTTGTTAGCATGATAAAGTATTTTTAGGTCCATAATATTATTATATTTTATTTTAAATGTTAGAGTAATATAAAAACATCATATCTCTCCTATTGACTCCTTCATAAGCTCATATAAGCAAAACTGAAATGGATGGTATGGCTAAGAGAGAGAAGGTAGGAGTCTAAAAATTTAGGAATTGATTTTAGTCTTATTTAGATTCAAAATTATAGAATTATTTCTAAAATTAATCTCCTTATCTCTATGAAAAATCACTAATAAGTTAAGGTTCTAAAATGTACCAGTCAACCATGATAGAAGTCTTTTTAAAGCTTTCTAGTCAAAATGGTGAAATATTTTATGAAGGATAAAGTTTGTATGGGTGTTCAAAAATACTATAAAGTATCCTAAATTATTTTTCAATCTCTATATTAAGATACAAGTTTGAATAGATAGTCATATCTCCATTTACCATCTTGGAATATGTTCAATGTGTTTCTGCATGCAGGGTGTTTTGAGTGTTTGAATACATTCCTCAAAGGAACATGAGATTGTGTTTTCATGTTACATATGTTGATATTCTAGTTAAAATGGTATTTGAATCATAATACTCATATTTTCACCTTCTCAAAACTCTAAACATACATAGATCATAGACCATGTTATACAAGTCTATAGGTCTGTCAACCAGGATAGATGCAAAGGTGTCAACACTCAAGTTAGATGTCACTAGCATGATAACATGGTTAGGTATAAGTAAAATTAAATTTACCAATTTAATTCTCAAATCATTTGAAATAAAGTGAATTTGAAGATTGAACTCACATGCCCAGAAAATAATCACCTACATGACTATGTAAGAGTGTTTAAATAGGGATCTTAATGATTTGAAACTTAAAAACCACTCATAGGATCTTGGGTCATCACCAAAAACATTATAAAACCATTGCGAGTCTCAATGTTAGTAAGGGAAGGCCTAGAATGAATTCAGACTACATATACAATCAAACCTTATTATGACTATCACTTATAGTAAATAGTGGAAGAATGGGTCTTAAGATAGATTAAGATGGTGGAGTACAATAGTACTAGAAGTTTGATAAAAAATTAAAACATCATTCATAATTAAGCAGAGCTTGGAATATTCAAGGTTGAAATGATAAAGGCCTTAAAGCATAGTCAAATCCTTCAAGCATAATTAACTATTCAAAAGGAACATATAAAGCCAATTGGAAATAGGCTTTGAACAGTCATATTGATAAGTTTGAAGTTTCAAGGTTTTGAGAAGATTCTCAAGATAATAAGAATAGGACTGAACCATTAAAAAAGATTGGATATTGGTTATGAGATCTAATTCAATATCAAACATAGTCAATACCCCCTCAATCACACCTAAAGTTAGATAAATTGAATAAAGTTGCTTAATGGGATTTTTTGCCTTAATTTATCTAAAAAAGGGATTCTTCTCCACATAGTGTAATTTCATAATAAATGTCTATGAGGACTCAACAAGACTAATATCTTCATTCTTATAGCATAGGCCTATGCATAACATCTTAAAATAAGAGGAAATGATTAGGTCAAGATAATATGATGGTATAATGGGTTTTAAACTCGGTCATGATCTTGATGGAAACACTTAGATAACTATAGTTCCATTAAGGCAAAATGAACATGAAGTAATTCAACTGACAAACCTAGTACATTAATGGTAAAGGGAAAAGAACATGGTATTAAAGAAAAAATGAACCCATTCAGGTATGAGATATCCATAGTGACCTTAGGAGGAACCAAAATAGTGAAAAATAGTGTTAAATCATGTATAATCACATATAGGTATCCTTTGACTTCCCTAATAAGTACTTACAGTCTAACTCAAGAAACACACTAGCCTTAAGCTAAAGAAGAATGGTTTGACTGATAGATAGAGGTAAAATATGAAGGTAATGATGCATAAATAGATTTCATTGTGATAATATAAAATTTACATGTGATTTACAAAGAAAAGTATGAATAGAGATAGTCATAACTAAAGGTTCTTAAGCCGTATCAAAACCCTACACACAGTCACATGCCTAGAATCTAGGCTTGAGAATTTGAAGAGTTGAGGGCTCTATAAGCATGTTAAAGATTTAAAACATATTACAGAGGGTCATCATGAGTTAAAATAGGCTCCATATTCTCCTTTAGGTTATATTAATAGTGTAAGTGCTCATTGTTTTGTCTCAGACCTAAGGCACTCCATAAAGAAGGCAATCTATAGACCTAATGCATTAATGGTGAAAGGATGAAATTTAGAGACTTAAATAATTTTGGGATGATTTTTATGGTTGAATTAAATTTGAATAAGTGTTGAAAATCTCCTACATCTATTGTGACCACTCAGATGTGGTCACATACTTAGAAAACCCAATTTATGCCTACTAGGCCTAATAACTAGACATGACCATCAGGATTATAACTTCACTCATATGATCATGTGATCTCCCAAAAAAATGTAATAGATTTCATGGGATAGTATAGTGCTGATGAGACTCATTTATTTTCAAATATTAATTTATATTGGTCATTTTTTGCCTAAATTTGTCTTAGAGGTATCTAGAATACATTGTAAGAACTAGAGAGCTAACTTATTTTACTCACATATGTACAAATGAAATGCATGGGGTCTTTATAGCTTAGGGATAGTTTAGGGGGGTATTTTAATTAAACTCAATGGCATTGGTTTGAGGGTTAAGGGCATAACCTTTATGAATCATTTTTTAAGAATCTAAATGACCTAAAACCCTTATAAGAGCTTGATGAGAAATATATGGAGAATAATACATCCAGAAGGGGTCAATTGACCTAAAAAGTTATTTGGCCCTACTTGGTAGTATTTAAAGATCCTTATAACTCAATTTTTCTATACCATCACTTGTATGGATGAGCTAAATTATGTGTTTTATGAAAGATTTGAAGTTATTTAAAGGTGTAAAAGGGATTAGGTTAATGAAATCCATGGTGAAAGGTGTGTGGATATGTATTATAACTATTCATACCCCATTATTACCTTAGTCAAACATGGAGACTCCTTTGATAAGCTAGTTATTGTAGTCAGTCTTAGATAGAATAGTGAGAAAGAAGGTGAATACCAAGTTGGAGATGAGAGGTATAATATTGAGTTTTATTGAATTATATATGATAGAATATAGGACAAAGAAGCTATAAAAAGGTGTCTCACATCTCTCCAACAAATCTCATTGAATATGTACAAGTCACCTAAGTGAAAATTATGAGAGTCTAAGCTTATAAGTCTAGTGAGTAGCTATAAGAAGGTAAGTAACAAGTGGTCAAATAATATCATCAGTAGTAGGGGTGAATGATGACCTACACCAATCATGTTTCCACTTTCTCAATTTAGATTATATGTGTTAATGACTTCTAAAATAGTTTTGGATAGATAGTGAACTCTTCATCAAGAAGGGAAGTTTCAATAAAGATAATGAAGTGTCCCTATGATAAATTCAAGGAGATGTCATGTTTTAGATAGACACTTGTTCAAGAGGACTTTAGGACCCATTTTATAATGCTTTCTCTTACACTATAACTATTTTTGGCTATAATATTTATTATGTTTGGCATGTTCCAAAAAATAAAAGGAACTAAGGTTGTTTATCTATAATTATCATAGGAGTTGACCTCACAATTTTTTAGTAATGATGTTTTATTCTTCCACCATGCCCGTATATGGATATATTTACTATGAATTGAATATGAAATGAAATTATTGGTGAATTTATGGAGAGAAGTTACATGATGTGTAGCTCAAAGGGTATTATGTGAACTACCAAGACATGTAAATAACACATGGGAGATAGAAAAGTAATAAGAAGAAGATGAAGAGGAAAATATATCATCACCTCAAAGAAGGATAATGGCACAAATTTTGGTGGAGGAAAAATAGGGATATCAATACACACATATAGATGATAAACACCATATAACCATGTTGATATTTATTGAGATATATTTAGTCATGATTGGTAATAGTCTTGAAAGGAAAGAAAATATGGTTTTATTTATTTTTTATCCATCTTGTTTGATTGTGTTTAATGATGGTGTTTGGTTAAAATTACTCTATAAACCCTAGGTTTCAAGTCTATAGACTTGGGGATGGAACTCGATTCCATCCTCATGCCTATAGATATGAGGTCCAAGCCATAATATATGAAGACTTAGCCTAAGTTTAATACCAATCTTTATTATTTTTATGTTTTGACCTTGTATTACTATTTTGTTTAAAAACTACATATTGGAATAAATGATATCGAATTACTTCTTCTTTGAGATACATGAATTTCTACATGGATCAATTGATTAGTTTGATTAATTTAAACCATTTATTATTTTGTATAGAATTATTGAGGGATTTTTTTTGTATAGTTTTTTGGGTTTTAAAATGATTCAAAATGGATAAAATTATGAATATGTTCTACGAGAAGATATAATTTGGAACCTATGTTGAGATATTAGTACACTATAGTATGAAATCAAATGTATATACATATATGCATGTACATGAGAATATACATATGTGTGTGTATGTATGTATGTATATGTACAAACATATGACTATGTTATAATGTGAAAATATCATATACCCATGACTCAACTAGGTAGTTATCATTGATGCCTATACGAAGTTGTAAATTATTGACAATTCCACTATATTTGACATATGAGTAAGAGGATACATTTGGTTCTCAATGAAATATAAATATTGGTTATATAGATGTTGTAAACTTGTTTATGGACAATATGGATGATGACATCTATGTCTGGATATATGTCAATATATACTTGGGTATAACCATTTGGTTACTAGTAATTTATTATGAATATATTTGCTAAGCATAACCTTGATATGTATAATGGGTTGTAGATAGTCAACTAGAATGAGCTATGAAAATTTATCACTAAAAATGTGTGTGTGTGTGTGTGTGTGTGTGTGTGTGTGTGTGTGTGTGTGTGTGTGTGTGTGTGTGTGTGTGTGTGTGTGTGTTTCTAACATAGTTATAGATTTTAGTGTAAATTGAGGGACTAAGATGCCCATGTTAATAAAGATAATTAAATATACTATTGGGATATAAAAACCTAAGCATAAGGTATTATTTTCATGGTTAATAGTTTGTAATTTTAGGTTATGATTTTGATTATGAAACTATTAAATATCTATATTTTCATTGATACAGATGATTTTCCATGTGATGTAATAACGTGTAAAGGATCTTATGATCACTTTTTTCATGTTATATGCATGTATTCTATTATTATAATGGCATCTTATTATATATAATAGATCTTGTGTTGAAATGTTTATAGGTTTTGACTTTGTAATAGTTACATTAAGATATCTATACGTATTTATATATATACCAAAACCAAGTGTATACTTGACACATGTCAAAGTGTGAAAGAGTTTTAAGTGATAAAAAAGGAAAATTCTAAGCATGATTTATGGTGTATTAATGAGGTAGTTTATACATAGGTTGTATGAATTCAACATAAAGCTCATGTATCATATAAAAAAATTATTTATTTAATATTTATAATGAACCTTATTCATATGAAAATAATAGGGTAGATATAGTCATAAAATGTGATTATATTTTAATTATAATCATATAAAATTGACACTTGAGTGCTAAGAGTGCTACTTGGGATCACCCATCCATAGCTTTGTTGTAGACCTATCTGAGGGCCTATTTAGACATTTATTTATCCTTTGTGTAGGCCACATGCATCCCTAAATATCCCTAAAGTAGTCTCAAACCCTCACTTTAACATTTTGACCACTAGTGCCTCAATTTATACCACTTGGACACTAACACCATAATTTGGACAGTATCACCCCATGGTACTAGTGTCCCAATTTGGGTGTTATTATCCTTTTCCCACCTCTTGTTACCAATAAATATATTTTAAAATGAGAAACTACATAGGTTTAGACCATACCTATTTTAATACATGAAAAAGAAATAGAACTATATATATATATATATATATATATATATATATATATATATATATATATATATATATATATATATATATATACATGAATTTTAGCCCTTTATCCACTAGAAGGAAATCAGATGTGAATTACATAAACTCAAAAAAAGTTGTGCACAATCAAGGTTATCAATCAATATTCTTCCTTACTTCTAGAAACATCCATCTATAACATTCTTAAGATTAGATTACTTATATTTCTAGCCTCAATAATATTTAAAGAACTCAAATTGGTAGTCATACTAACTTCACTTACACTTACACTTGTACTTGTACAACTAAATAGGTGGGGGTAATTACATAGAGCTTGAACCCACTTTAGAGTATTGGTATGTAGGAAACTCTCATAACAAATAAGGTGTTGAGGATGCCAATTCTACCTCACTAACATCACACTTTTCTACTTGTATCAACTAGATTCCCTAGAAATATAGAGGTTTAGGTTTTTCATATATATTTAGTCAAAATAAGTCACCTATAGGGAATTGAAACTCATGCACATAGGAATAGGATTGATAGACGCAGACACATGTACACCCAAAAACTTGTAATAGTTTTTCACAAAGGACAATAGCCCCAAAATAAGGACATGTTTATGCTTCTAAATGAACCACATGTGCTCTTAGTGTTTAAAGAACAATTCTCATTTTATAATTTGGAAAATTTAAGTCATAAGTTATAAGTTTTGGCAATATAGTTACCTGTGGTTAAGTAACAATAGAGCAAGATAAATTGTTCCATAATATCTATATAATTTGGTGGTTGGGAGTCACCTTGGTCCATTATTCATGAATTACTAAGTATATATATTAATGTTTAGTGAATTATGCTCAAAATTTAATCTACATACTAATCTAAGTGGATATTTATAATGAAGCTAGAATAAAGTGATCATAGGGTAAAAATAAGCAAAGAGAAAGATAAGGCAAAAAAGAAAAGAGTGATTACCAATTTTATCCTTAAAAATTATGACAAAGCATCTATTTCAAATGAGTTTGCATTCAAACAAATATATAATTCAAAATAACATAAGCTTAAATTCCACTATATACTAGGCCAATTTCAAAGGATAGTGTGATGAAACACAAGTAAGAACTAGTTCTTCTTTAAGGATTTACTACCATTATCAAATAACACACACATATGATAATAGAGTAAAATAAAATTGAAGGAGAACCAAAAATATTTCAACTAATCTAGTATGTTACATATATTAGAAACCCTCTGATTATAAGGATACAACTTAGAATTCAAAAACACCATTCAAATTTAATACCTTAACTAGAAACTAAGAGAAAAGCTAAAATGACAATTAACATATCAAACATAGACAATCCTTATTAAATTCCCTTGATTATATTAATTACTTCAAATTATATAAAGTTGCTCAAAAATATCTCTCCTTTATAAATGTTAATACATGCCTTTATAGGAAAGTCAGGCAGTATACTGGTCAGTGACAAAATACAAGTGTATAAAGATAAAGACAATTGTCCTCAAAAGTTCTAAAATACACCTACTTTTCACAATCATATTGACCTAGAGACAAATATGATAAAAAACTAGTATATGCCTTTACAATAGAATATACTATTCCAAAATGTTACAATTTTTACAAAATAGAATATTATGTCATTTACAAGTAGGCCCTCTATTTCAAATTACTAGAGGATGCTCGTGGCTTTTGTATGTTACTCATCAACTAGCTCTAGATCCATAACACGCTTCAAGATCTACTCCTCCTCTTGATCTACCAAGTCATCAAATTCTCTATCATTCTTGGCCATAGATTCTCTAATGCTCTTAGCTTCATTTATCCTTTCTCCTACATTTAATATCATGTATAGGATTTTACTATTATCAATACTAGGTTTTCCTTGGATTTTTCCTTTGATTTCCTAGGTTACCAAAGTATCCCTATGCTTAAATTCCTCATCACTTATGATTCTAAGGGAATTGGGTTATGAAGGATATGTAAGCATGGTCCCAAGAAGTTTTTTAATTCTATAAATTAGTTATTTATCCTCTTTTAGGACCTTTTCTACACCATTGTGCCATGCACTTAATCTTTGAAATTTTTCCACCATAAATCCCAAAACTATGCTCAAGTGTCCCAAATTGATGGTCTTAAAGTTAAAGACCTATTTATTTACTTGAATGTTGAGGAGTCAAGTTATTTTTTCCTTTAAGGCTTGACATTGGGTGACCATGTTTTTGGCCAATGCACACTGCCCCTCTAATGCACTCTATCTTAGCTTTATTAACTTGAAGGCTTCAAACACATCATAGAATGACTCATCAAGAATCTTGGTTACCACCTTAGGCACTAATAAATTTTATTATTTATGAAAGTTTTCCTTTTCATTTTCTAAATTTATGATCCTCTACTTCAAGCCTTGGACCCCATCTCTAGCCTAAGTAGACTATGACTCAATTAGACTTTCCACATCTTCCTCATGAATTGTAGCTTCACCAAGCTGCTAGCCTCCCACTAGGGTTAATCCCATAAAGGGTTTCACCTTTTTAAAGGAGAATTATTTTTTTCCAACCATAGCTATCCTTATTATTATTCTATCCAACCTAGCTATTTTAGGGTTGAAACGGATGGTAGTAACTAGTTCCTTGAACTTGGGAGGTTCTTGGACCTCCACACCTAATCTACTAGATGCTCCCAAAGCATCCATCCTTTTACATTTTGATCCTTAGGTGACCATAATTCTTTGTTTTTATTGATTTTTTACCATGGCTCTGATCAATGGTTTCATTTCATCATGTATTATGATGTTAGCAACCCTTGCCATGGCCTATGAGTAGGAAAGGAAGAAAATATTTTGTAGTTTCCCATAACTGAACCAATCAAGAATGACTAGTCTATGAATAGGGAATTCATAATTAAACAAATTTACCTTATTTATGGGGTGAGAGAAGGTTAATTTTATCCTCTTTCTTGGTCCCATAGGAACCAATGCTAACTCTACCTACCTTTTATCCTAGGATGTTATAGGGACAAGGTTATTTCCTTCATCTTCCAAGGGATCCACCTCCTTATTTGAGTCATAGGCCTCTATGCACTCCTTGAAGTCACCCTCAATTATCTTTTTTAGTTTTAAGGCAATAATTTCCAAATATTTTACCAAATAAGGTGGCCTTTATGGGAGTGTTGAAGATGGGGTACCCTCTCTAGGCCTCTCTTCTAATTTCACCTCTCCAAGTTTCTCCTCTCCTTTACCTTATTCATCTTTCTTTTGTTGAGGATTCTCTTAAGGCTATAGTTGTGTTTGTTCTACTTGGGGTTGATATTGAGATATCCCAAATGGACCATATAATAAGTGGCACTACAAAAGATGCATTTTCCAAGCTTCTCCTGAGGGCTTATTACCTCTAGTTAACTTGTGTTCAAGATTAATTTTATGGCCTTGGATCTTGGCCAGTAATTCTTCATAATTCTTGGCTTTGATATAAATGGTGTCATGAAAACCAAGTTGATATATATATATTCAATTTTTGGGATCTTCTTGGCCTTAAATTGGCTAGCCATTATACCCTTACAATCCCACATCTTAAGTTCATCTAGCTGAAAACCAAATGAATATCTATGTTTAGCCATGGTCTCAACTTATTTCTAATCCTATAGAATGGTCCTTCCTATAATCATAGGGAAGGGTTGGATAAGACCCTTCTTATTTTCTTTTTAAATGCCATCAATGCCATGTAGGAACTATAATTCAATTTATTGCTCATCTAGCTTATTGGGAACATATACTAGCAATTGGTATGGTTGAGACATGAACCCTTTAATTCTAATGATCATGTAGTTAGGGTAGTACTAGATGTCACCCATTAATTAAATATATTTCTTGATTAAGGGGTGGGACCTAGGCATGGGAACATTAGTGATGGTCTCAACTATGGTTAGATACATAGTCATAAATAAACTACATATTATTCCTATACTTGAAGATATGCAATTTGGAATAGTGGTGTGAAATGGTGGTCCTACCATTTGGGGTCCAATTCCAAATCTCAGGGAAGGTGATTGAGGCAAGAAAGGTATCTAATATATATGAAATAATATAAAACTACTTAGAGGTCTTCCTTTTTATGGTAGTGAATTTCTTGGTGAGGAAGACACTAATTAAATATCCAATTAGAGGGGTAAGCTTTTGTTCCACCATGAAATAGACAAATGAGGCCCATATTTTATTCACATAGGTGGTTGAGGAGAATCCAAAGTCTTGGTTCAACAAGTTAATTATTACCCTAATTCCCTCACTAAATTAGACTACTAGGATTTTATCCTCAAAATCCTTGAACATGTGAGGGCCTCGGTACAACCAAGGTCTAAGGATAGAGTCCAGATCATGGTTGCTTGTCCACTATTTAATCTTAGCTATATCCACATGAGGAAGAGGGAGATTATACTATTTATAAAATGATATAGGATAAATATATGATACTTCCTTGGATTTTCCTTCCCTAATGATCCATTCATTATCAATTCTATAATCATCAAAAATAGGGGCAAAGACATTGATGCAATGCAATAATTTTGGTTTTGCTATAGTGTGGTGAGGCCAACCATCTGAAATATAACTAGGTCATAGTGCCTCTAGTTTATTGTGGCAATTATTTTCTCTTCTTTTATGATGGGATTTAATTCCTTAATCATGAAGAAGAGTTTGAACTAGTTGCTAATGCCAAGGATATTCAACGCTGTAGTATCCAATTCAATGTCTTTAAAGATTTAGCCCTTATTAACTATTGATAAATAGAGGTCAATTTAATCCTTAAAATATTATCTATAGGCCACCATTGTTTTTTTTCTTTAAAATTTATTGTATTGGTACCAAATGGTATCTATGGAAGTTCTTTTATGCTCACAAAATACAATTAAGCTTTCTTTTGATCAAATTGTGACCAATTGAGTTTGTTTGGGTCACTTTTATGCAAGATATAGGGTTTTGGAGCTTTAAAGGTGTAATATATCTAGGATTGAGATTATATGTGCCTTCTCTATGCTCTAAATATTTTTTTAGTCCTTTGATGAATGAGCATTGGCCATGCGGTGAGCTCATACGCCTTTAAAAAATCATGAGTGCCTTCACACCATTAGATCAAAATCTAATGGTAAAGTGTGAATCATGAGATCATCTTTCCAACTTGGGCTCGAATGTGCTTTCACTATGCATCAATTTTTTGAGCTCTCAGGGCCTCATTAAAAATTCCTTGGATTCCTTCACATCATTGGATAAAAAAATAATGATAAAGTGCATGCCATTGATCAATAGAGATGCCTGAACATTAAGTTGGCACATTATTAAGACCGTGACTTAGGCTTAAGTCTCTTAGAATAAGGTTTGTTCTACTTATCAAGTACAAAATAAACCTTAGGCTAAGGGTTTTATGCCTAAGTTTTCAAATTTATATGCAAGGGGGCCATGGCTTAAATATTCTTAGGCCAATGTTTATGCCATGTTTAATAAACACAATGTATGCATTGGTCTAGAATATTTATGGCAAGGATTTAAAATATGCCCAAAAAGATCAATATGACACAATGGCCTAATAATACATAAGATTTTATTGTATTTAAAAAAAACATTAAAACCTTTAGCTAGATGCATTTGGTCTAAATTTTATGCTACAAGGACTCTTTTTTCAAAATAAGGCTTAGTATGAGTCTATAATTTAAGGTTCATGACATTTGAATAAAATGTCATAGGGATCTTAAATTATATACTTAAAATAGGTTTATTTTACATACTTAGATTATAAGACCATTTTCATATTTTGTAATTTTAAGCCTTATAGTGTTTGAGCATTTTTTTAGCACTTCCCTTAGTCTATAAATCCATTTCCAAGAATTACATCAAGTTTTTGGAGTGTATTTTGACCCAAAGCATGACAATTCATTAGCTTAAATTTGATAGTCACACATACATCAAATACATGCTCATGGATGTCAAATGATGGTCATGTAAATGTCAATTTTAAGCTCGTAAAATTATTAAGACCCAATGTTAGAATTCCACTTGTTGCATCCATGAGGCCTCTGAGGATCTTAGACTTAATTCACTCCATTGGATAAAAATTCATGATAAAGCATTAGCCATCAATCACGATCCAAGAGCTTGCTTGTGGTTGGTCACTTTTCCAAGTGAGACCCATTTGTTTTTAGTTTTCAAATGTGAAGGTGATGTATGGTGATCTTTCAAGCCTTTTATATCCCTTTGACCTTTCCACTATGCTTTGATCCATCTGATTGGGTCCTTGTGATAAAGCAAGGGCTGTTGATAGCAATCCAAGGGCTTGAATGTGATTGGTGCATTGAATTATATGTGAGATTCTATCAAAATTCCCTCGTGTAGATGGATCAAGTGCCATGATAAAGCATGGGTTGTTGAATCCTACAAGATTCAAGGAAGTTAATTTAGGACCATAGATATGTAAAATACTTAGGCTTAATGTGTTAAGACTAAGGTCTCATTTGTATTAATAAATACATCAGGGCCTTAGGATTAAAACCTTAGGCTAAGGTATGAGTGAGGGAAAAATCTAACATAAGAAGGGGACTCAATAAATTATAATTAGGCTAAGGTGTTAAGACTAAGGTCCTATTAGTATTTATAAATACTATGGGGCCTTAGGGTTAAAGTCTTAGGCTAAGTTAGGAAATATTAAAAGGACACTACAGAATGAACAACTTAGTTAGGCATGAAAAGGAAACTTTAAAGGGGGAAAACAACAAAGGGGACCAAGCATTAAGTTTTTTTTATGTTAAAAAAACATGAATAATATTAAAACATGAGTTTCATGTTTAGGCCCAAAATGGATTTTAAAATGGTTCCCACTAATTTAATTCTCACCATCATTTAAATTTAAACTGAGAGTTTTCCCATGGTTTAGGGACATGAATTTCCAAAGAACATCACCATGGAACCTATGACTAAAAGTAATAAAGAATATATATCAGTATAACTAGTCCAAATTAAAGCACAACAAAACCAAGTAAGCTTAATTTTAAAAAAATTAAATACCTTTAGATTCTATAAATGACTTAACATGCTAAACTCCATGTTTAAAACCCAAAGTTTCTCAAGTGTCCCAATTTTCAAAAAATGGGGGTATGTTGGCCCTAAAAAGACACTAGTACTACATGAAACTACTATCCAATTTGGCCTTTAATATCAAATAAGGGTTTTGACAATTGGATCTTTTCCATGACACTAATATCAGCTCATATCCCAATTTGTAGCCTCCACATCTCCCATCTAAGTCAATTTCCATCTATGTATTTTTTTTACATCATTTATTATTATTTTTAGAAAGATCAAACTAATTTAATTCTATTAAGAATTATTGGTTATATTTATTTCATATTTTTACCTTGATTTACTATACTTAGACCTTTAACAACCTAGGGATTACAATCCATAAACCCTAAAAAGTTAAATAATTTGGTGAACATCACTTACTTTTAATACTATCTAAACCTTAGCCCTAATGTTATTTGTGTTTCTATATTTTTTTTTCCTAATTTTAGTTGATGTGTTAGTGTTTATATACATAATATATTCTAGCTTATAAGCCCTCCTCTAATTTACATTTCCAAATTTCATGGATAAAGAAGATTATTTTCCTCCTCTTCATCTCTAAGAGGGTGATATCTACTTTCTCTCTTACAGTCCACACTATCACTCCTCCATGAGATGAAGAAGCCTATAATACTATTTCAAATTTCTATACCTAGCTTATTCATCCTTTAAACCCTTCACTTTCCATATCTTCTCTATAGGGTGTGTGCCTACATGTTCAATCATAAGCAACTAGGGTTTACACATGGGAGAATCTATGCAACCAAATTATTAGTATGAGTAAGATAATTGAATAATTAAAAAATTATAATCAACTATTACATTAAAATATTACAACATTGGAAAATTAGTTTACAAGAAAAAAGTCTCCAGGGTACACTAGTGTAAATCATGTATATGTATCTTTACCTAGTCAATTTGTAGCAAGTAATGTTACATAACAAAATAATAAATCACAACAAAGTACATCTACAACTAGTGATTCAAAAACCATTCAAATATAAAATAGATGTTCAAGTGAGATTATAAGGAAAATTATTAATGTTAAGTTGATCAACCTAACTCTTTTATATCTAGTGAGGAGATTTAGATATTATTGTGCATACCATAGAATGCATGGTCATCATAGAGATTAATGTTTGACATTGAAATAACATATAAAACACATAATTGTTAATGAGGAAACTCTAAAATATAAATTACTTAAGAAATCTGCATTTAATATAGGAACATATTAAAAAAGGGTCAAATTTTTAAATCGTACAAAAGTGTCTACCAAAGCACAACTCTAAACAAAAAAAGGTTCTATAAGAATCACATTTAATGCAAGTAAACGAAACAAATATATCTCTAAAAATGAGGTCCCACTTGTAAAATAATATGGGTTTATTCAAAATTATCCACAATAATTTGATTATCAAGGTCAAGGGTTGAGCAAACGCGCCGAAGGCATAATTACTCATATTCTAGTACTTGATAATGTTGGTCAATAAGGTTTGGAATTTATGGAACATAAGGAAAATAATTCATAGATATAGTTTATCAATTGAAAATATCTATATATAGAGGAAATGTTACAAAAAGAGAAAGAACTTAAGTTGCAAAGTTAAAATCATGCTAATCCAATAAACATTCTTAAAAGATCCTATATAGCAAAAGAGCCTTCAAAGAACCATATGCATATAATAAGCACAATTTCAAAGGGCATAGTAATAGTTAATATTGCAAAGCATAACTCAAAATGGTCAACTCCATAACATGAGGCAATTCCCTATACTCATCTAGATGCAATAGATGTTAACACTAACATTCTAGGTTATTATGATTATTATGATGCCAACAATGAAAAATACTTAGATTCACACTCTAACTCAATTAAACTATAATATATCAATCACACTAGATGAGAGGTTACCATTCTTACTTTTAACATAGGCCACATTGATAGATAGTCTCTTAGGAGACTCATTAGTTGGTATGTTCATCCTTCTTATACAAAATTTCCTTATTTCTTGATACTTGTATATAGTTTCATTTTCATGTTACTTATACATAGATTATATCCATAAAATAGAAAAAATAATGTAATATTCTAAAACACAAAAACATTCAAATATTTATTTATAAAATACAAAATTTTAGACTGTATGCATTTCTATGTTTACATTTCTTATATTTTATAAGCACTACATATGCTATGTATCTTAGTATAGTTGGTTTTTATCATATATATACATGCTTCACTTGTTCTTTCAAATTTTTTATAGATTTCTATAGGATCCAAGTCCACTACATAGTTCTAGATTTTCTACTATCTATCCACTAGGGTTCATATATATAGATACATAGGTTCCTCATTTGATACATTCACCCATTTAAGGGAATATTATACACATTTTCAATTTCTGAGTAACATATTTATTAACTCTACATCACATATTTAACATTGTTGTATTATGATATTGATCATCCTACACTACATAAAACCATTACAAAATACTACTACTTTAGACTCAATTTATGTACATCTTTACTCTTATACAGACTTGTATTACATGTTCATGCATACATTCATTTTTAGCTTTATTAGTTTAGACTTGATTGTGTCTCTATACTTCTTTTATTCAAGGACATTTAAATATACCATTAATATACAGCTCTATGACATTTATTTTCATTATATATATACTTTGGATATGTGTGCATGTCATTGTGTATTCCTTCTTGATTGTGTATGCATACATTTGAAAATTCATTATATATCTTGATTTATCATAATAGTGACATGTGCCCATGTCCCTTGTATTATATCACCTTGGCATACTTTACATTCTTCATGTGTGTTTTATATATTTCTTTATTGTATGTGTCATGACAATGACACTTATTTCCTACTTATTACACAATCTAGTTTGATATGGCATGAGGGACCTCATGTATCTCTAATTCCTACTTGGGTGTCATGACGTACATCATGCCCTATCCCCTTAGGTAGCTACTTAGTTATTACTTAGATTTGTTATTCATATACATTATTTTATCTATCTCTATAGCCTTTTGAATGTTAGTTATAACATACATCATACACTACAAACTTATCCTCATATTAGTTTATAGTTTGATGTTTTATATGCACATTATATCAGATTATAACATAGATATCATATATGATTCAACTAACACACGTTTTATATATATTATTCTTTTAAGGTTATTTATTTCATAGGTTCAATTAACTCCTCTCAAAATAGGGGGAATTTATAGGGGTTTGTCATAGAGATCAAGCTATCCAAATACACTCAGAGTAAAATTTTCAACATATAAGGCCATAATATAGAAATTAGTTTTAGGAAAATGTAGTGGGAAATAGTGACATAGAGACCAATTTAAATTTCACATAAATCATAATGTTTACATTAATTCCCAAATTAGGACACTAACACCACCAATGTTAATGTACAAGATATGGCCCTAATGTCTAATAACCTCAATTTAAGAAAGTTTTAGATTGGCCAAAAATGTATAGCAAGTACCATCCAAGTTTGCACAAGTTTAGTTATATATTACTAATTTTGGTTCAGTTTAGCTCAATTTCATACCAATTTTCTAAAATTAGGGGAATCATGAATTACATGATCATTCTTGTTTTAGTTTCAAATACTTAGATACAAATTATTACAAATCAATATAGAATCCATATACTTAGATATTAGATTTGGGGGAATGTGCATGGAACATTATTTACATATGCTTAAATATACACTAATTGATTAGATAGAATGAGAAAATCCATTTCATTTTATACATTATACACACCAGACACTACATTCCAAGTTACACACCAAATTTATGCCATACTACATATATAGTGGTTGGAATTCCCAAGTGGCCGGAAGCCACATAATATTCCTAAGTGGTCCATAATAATTTTACATTCCAAATTTCATGAGTGGTCATAAAACTAACATATAAAATTCTAATTACAATTACACATATTCAATTACATCATGTAATTTTAGTTTTAGATGTAAAGACTACATAGGGGTAGGCAATGATGGAGTCATGGTCTACTTGACTTCTTAAGCCACCTACATAAGAGGGTTGGACACATAATCAATCCAATTTAAGTTATTCACTGGTCATGATATACCAAGTAGGGGTTGGCAATGATGGATTGAAAACCATATTAATTTATTGATCCACCCACACATGGGGATTGAGTAATCCATCAATTCAATCCAAGTTACTCATAGATTTATCATTATCTACATGTACACACATAGTTTATCACCAGGTGTATGCATTGGTTCACAAACCCTATGAGGTGTATTAATTCCTTTCATCTCTCTTATATTTTTAATTAATTTTTTCTTTGCTTTTGATATCTCTTAACTAAGGATATATCTATGCATGTTTCATTTGTAGGATATGTAATGGAGCTTGCTTTACATACACAGATATATATTCATGGCATTTTATTAATAGGTAAGTCTAGGTACACTTATTTTTCCTTTATCCTATTCATTTCACTTTTTTGTCTTTAAATAATAAATGAGAGGAATGTGATCATATAAAAATGGCACTTGAGTGCTAAGATTGCTACTTGAGACCACCCATCCCTAGATTAGCCATAAACATATATTAGGTCCTATTTAGACATTTATTTAGCCTTTATGTGGGCCATACATGTACCTAAACATCCCTAAAATAGTCCCAGACCCTCACTTTAACATTTATGCCACTACTACCTAAGGTTTCACCACTGGACACTAGAGCCATAATTTAGACACTAGCACCCCATGGTGTTAGTGTCCTAATTTGGTTGTTATTATCTTTTTCTTGCCTTTTATTACCAATGGATATATTTTCAAATTAGAAAACACCAAGGGTTAGCCTATACATATTTTAAGACCCACACTATATTAGTATATATACATGAATTTTAGCATTTTATCTACTAGATGGAAATTAGATATAAATTACATAAACAAACTCAAAACAAGTTATACACAATCAAGGTTATCAATCCCTATTCTTCCCTACTTATACATATATCCATCTTAAAAATTCCTAATCTTAGATTTAAAATCTAAAAAATATTCAAAATAATCAAATCAACATTTATACTAGCTTCAATTGCACTTGTACCAACACTTAGATAAGGAGAACTTCATCAGGCTTGATCCCTTTTTAGAGGATTGGTATTTAGTAAAATATCATCACAATAGGGTGTCGAATATGTCTATCATACCTAACTAACATCATAATTTTATACTTGTGCCAACTTGATGTCATATAAATATGAAGGTTTAGGGTTTGCATATAAAGATAGTCAAGACAGGTCACCTACATGGAGTCAAAACTTGTGTGCATAAGAATAGGCTTGGTAGACTTAGACACAAGTACACCCAAAATCTCAAAATAGTTTTACATAGAGGAAATTAGTGATAAAATAAGGAAACTATTAGTAGATGGTGATATTATCCAATTAGGGTGATACTATATAGGAAGGGTTTTGATACCTAGATCCTATCCATGAGACTAAGATCATCCCCTATCTAGGTTTGTATCTTATAAATATTATATCTTAGTTAATTTCTAGATAAGTATTTGCTTATTCATTTATTTATATTTGTATAAAGGTCAAACTAATTCAATTATATAAAAAATTAGTGTCTATAATTATAACATATTTATACCTTGATTTACTACACTCAAATGTTTAATAACCTAGGTCCTGTGAATCTAGGAATCTGACTCAAGAGAGGATGGTTAGTATGGTGTTATTTTCAAAATGAAAACAAAATGAAAGAAACATACTAACTAGAATAACATCTCTAGGCCTAGACACTAGGGAGAGCTTAGTTAATGAACATGAATAAAACACACAATGAAAATGTAAAATAAATCCTCTTTTACCTTCCTTGGATGCTCCAAAATGCTTTTAGTAGTGGCTTGCTTAGTTTGTGCTCATGTAGTCCTTGGCAGTAGAAGCTTAGCTACCTCCATCTCTCCTTGACACCTTCAGATTATGGCTTGGCTTGGTTTAGATTCAATTCAACATGGTAACACTAATTGTAATGGATTATTGAAGAAATTTGTTCATTATAACTTTGTACCAAAATAGCTTAGAAATGATGTTCATGGCCTCTCTATAGATTTTTAGATTTGATCAGAATCAACCTAAACCATCCATCTCAAAATTGAGATGTGTGGCTAAGGATTAATATAATTATGAAATTAATATTTATAAATAGGCTCATCAATATTTGGGATAGAAAACAATTAAGAGGCATGAAGGGCTTTGATGAGACATGGGAGGCATGAATATTGATATTGTGGCATTTATGGCCTAGGGATGTCTTGCCAAGAAATGAGGTCACCCAATGTTGCAAATATTAAATATTCATTTCTAAAAACAAGTATTCAACAAGTTTATATGGAATTATTAATTAGGCACTAACTTAGATTAATTATTTCTAATAATGATTAAACACTTTGTAAACAAATTACTCAAATTGATCATAATGCCTTATTATTGGTCCAAATTTTGATTGGATTAGAATTAGAAGGCAATGTCAGATGTGTTAGATCCATATTCCCATTTAGGATGTTAAAAATAGGAAATAACAAAGGCATATGTCTTGTGCAAGAGATTTAATAGGTAATAACAATCTAGAGCACCTTGGTACAAAATTAGCATTTTGACTCAAAATGATCTGATCAAAATTAGATGGCCCATAAATTACATTGCCCCATTTAGGGATACCTTGGCCAAATTTGGCACTTTAATATGTCAATTTCACATCATTTAGCATGGTTTAGTGTTTTTAGACTAAATTGTGTATTTTAAGTGGAAATTGGCCAAAAGCCTTGTTAGAGGTCATTGGTGGCCAATTTTAGGTGTCTACAATTTTCCCCTGTTTGGGAAGATGTTGAAAATTATAGGCAAAGCAATGTCTTCTCAAAGAATTATAAATGGCCTATATTCCAAAAATAAAATGATGGTTGAAGAACAAAGTTCCAAATGGTTTTGGAAAGCCTATGATGATGCCCCCTCGAGGGAGTGGTCATCACATTTGTTGATGGGTGTTCCCTCAAATAGAAACAAGAAGAAAGGTGAAATTAACCCATGGTTGATATTAATTCAAATGAGAAAATGCTTTCATGAATTGATTTAAAAATATTACTAATTTGCCCAAAGGTGGTTATAATCAGGAATAAAAGTCAAAATAATGATTTTACCATAGGCAATTATAATCATTAAGTAGACCTAGATTGGCTAAAACTGATGGTGCCCTAATTAGGGATGATTAGAAATCATAACTCAATGATATAACCTAGAATATAAATTAAAGATGATCAAGTGCAAAGTGTTGAAATAGATTAATAGAATAATAAGATTGATTAGTAGAAAATGATGCAATTATACTTGCCAATGAGGAGATGCTCATCCTTATTAATAATAATACAATTAAAATGGTTAATGGGTTAATTTGATCAATGGTGTGATGAAATGATTTACAAAGGTACTAAGGAGAAACTTGTACAGTTCCATTGATTGTAGACCTTTGTGAAGCTGATTTTTATTGTAGCATGTGATGGTAGGCTTAATGATAGAACACCATGAATACTTGGCCAAAATATGTATAAGGACTGACTCTCGATCCCATAAACACTTGAAAATAATACACCAATGATAAAAACCATGATGATAATATTGACGTATGAATATGGATAGAATCATGAATAATATGCTTGAGGAATCACCCATGAATACATATAGATTGAATCAAGGCAATAGTGTGGAAAGAAAATAAATAGGCAAACAAATAAACAAACAAACAAATAGAAAAACAAACAACCTAAAATAAACAAACAAATAAAAGCCTAAAAATAAAAGCAAAAGAAAGCATCCTAACAATGACAATGCCTCAGTAAGGCAAATCAAGGATAACTAACTAGGCTTAGATAGGAGAAATATTTTTGGAGTTTTTAAATGTTATGAATGTTTTTAGAATTTTTAGGTATCTTAACTCATTAGAGAATGACAAGATACCTACTCACAAAATGATTAGAGCATTTGGCTTAGGTTTCTTTCAAAATGGTGAGAACGTATGGAAAGGGGGACTGAGGTGACCTCAACATGAATTGAGCATGACCCATATAGTCCTAAAATGATCTCAATTCATAGTAATTCCATACACATAAAAGGTAGGGAAAAACTAGCTAGGTCGCAACAAGTTCTCAAATATGGCAAATGGCTAGTCAAATGAAAATAGTAATGGCAAGGTGATGTGGCAATGCATAGTAAACAAGTGTTACCCCTAGTTTTCCCATAAGTGGTTATAATTAAGATATAATAACATATGTTAATGATACTAATTTTCCCATAGATAGTTATAATTAGTAATAATACTGGTGAGACACTAATTTGCCCATAGGTGGTTATAATCAAAATAACATAAACAAACTTGATAGGATGAAATATATCTTACTAGATCAACTGTCATACTACTTTCATAGACTATCATTGTAAACATAGACTTATTTTATTATTGAAATCTAATTGGAATCCTCTTTTAAAAAGTGTGGGAAGAACCAAAGGAACCAAGATCAAAACAAGATTGGATATGATGACTAAAAATAGGCTTTGGTCTAGATAGGAATGGAATGATAGGATGGATAAAATGGTCTTTCTCTAGAATAATGATGGTTTGATAAATTAGATAAAATGGTAAGAGGGTTTTCCCCTAGGTGATGGGGTAAATGGATAGAATCTACAATAATGGAAAATGGATATGTAACAATGGTAATGGCATGGCAATATAATGGTATGGTACATGTTTTTGTCATAGAATTGTTTTTGATTTTGTCGTTCCTACTGATGGGGAGATGCACATCCTAATCAGCAAATGACACAAATAAAATAATCAATCATGTTAATTGCTATCCCACACCTCATCTGAATGGATACTCTATCAAAAATAGATTGAATATTTGGTTGCTGAGAATGATTTTGTGATCTTGATTGGTCATTGATTTTGATTCCTTAAAATATCAAGACAAGGTATCTTTGTAGCCTTTACAAAGGAAAGTGTAGCCATGGATGGTAAATAGCGACAAATAATGGATGGTAGGTTTGATTTTGAAATGGCATTGTAGATGATAATGGAATGTATAATGGTAGGGAAACAAATGAAGATCAGGGCTTTTAGTCACATGTAATGTTGTCGATGTCGTATTTAACATAAATTTGGTTGTGGTGGGGCTGAAGACTTATTATCTCAATAGGACCATCAATTTTTTTCATTATTTGGGCCTAAAAGTAGCTACCATCTGATTAAGATATTGATAGGAAGCTATTTTGATATGATATTTGATTTTGTCTTCATCAAGTAGTGAAGAAATTTTTTGCTCAGCTATTGGTGCCTCGATGAGGTTTTCAAAAATGAAGTTGTCTTGATTGTCTTGTAGCACCTTTGAGAAGGTTTCACTAAGTAATATTGGATTTTGTCTTTTGTTATCTTCTAGCACTTCCAAAAAAAATTCACTAGAAGATGTTGAGTTTGAACTTTGATTATACCCTAGCGCCTTTAAAAAGGTTTCACTAGGAGAGTGTTCTTCTTTTATATGAATGTGGTCTGGTCCTCCTTGCTCTTCTTCAACTGCTATGTCACCATGGATGCATTTTAACAAAGTGTGATTTTATAGATCCTAACCACTAATTATGGGAGATGAAATGCTAATGATATGGATATTTTGGTTGATGGTAATGGCCTATGGAATAGTAATGGAATGGGGAGAGGCTACATAATCCTTTTAGAAGATATTAGGATAATTTGTGTTGAAGCTAAATTACTCATCCTCAAAAACTATAAAAGGATCACAAATGTATTCAAATTGATCTGCAAGGCATGCATAACCAATGTTGTAAAAACCATGAACATATTCTTCATTTGAATCTAATTCTAACTCCAAGGACTCTAAATTTGATGTTGAGACTAATTTTGATTTAGATTCTAATGGTAAATCTAATGTCAGTTCAAGAATATAGCTTGACTCTAACTCTAATTCTTCATTTTATGGGTACTTTGTTATAATGATGTCTTGATGAATATTTCATTTTGGATAAGTAAGGGCCTATGATGGCATAATAAGCTCCAAAAAAATTGGTTTTTCATTGTGGGACTCTTATAGGATGGGAAAAATGTACAGAGACAACTCCTTAGAGATTGGATTTTCAATAGGAGGCTCCTAAAAAAAAGCACATAGTTGAGGTAATAATATTCCCAAAGGTGGTTATAATCATTAAGAAGTGACTCAACAAAGACTAGCTCACTAGTGTGAGACTCCTCAACAACTAGTATATGATCAATAGGAGATTCATCATAGGTTTAATTATCACAAATGGTTGATTCAATAGAAACATCTTGGATTGGTTGGTTCTCTTGGCCTTGGTTTCAAATGAATTGGAAAATAACAATTTTGAACATAGATTGGTCTTCAAATGATTGGATTGGTTGAGGTTTGGTTGGTATGACTTGTGGTTGGATAATGATAGGGCCTTGGGGAGCATGATTAATCACATGAGCCAAAGGACAGAGTCCTAATATGGTAACGATAGGGCATTGTGGGGCTTGATTACTTGCATAAGCCAAAGGACTAGGTCCTGGAATGATAAAGGGGCATTGTGGATCTTGATTTCTCACACAAACCAAAGGATGAGGTCTCAGTATAGAAATGGTTGGGTGTTGGGATCCTGGAATAGAAATGGTATGATGCGGTGGAGCCTGATTACTTTCATAAGCCAAAGCATCCAAGTCTTCCTCATAAACCATATCATCACAATTTTGAGTTGGCTCATAAGCTAATTCTTGACTGTGTTATGTGTACTGATTATTGTAAAGAGGGTATATATCCATATCCTAAACAACATTATCTATGGTTGGGTCTTCGAAGTCCTCCTCACAAGCCTCTTCATATTAATCAAGGTTTCAATTTAGGTTTTGTGGATTTTGACTATGTTCCCCATATGGAGTATTTTAGGGAGTATAATAAAACTCCATAGAAAATCTTTCTCTATAGGGGTTCATAGTGGGATTTTGTGCATCCATTCTATCACAAGTTGGATTTTATATTACTCCACCATAAGTGTAGCTAGACATTTCTACATAAATGATGAAATCTCCAAAACAAAAAGGCTTAGAATTATAGAAACTCTAAAAAAATTATGTCTAAAGGAAAAATGGTTCCAACTTGGTCTAAATTAGTTGAAGGGGGTGGAGCTATGTCTCTAATATGGTCTAAAAGTGGAGTTGTAACTCTAAAAAGGTTTATGCTAAGACTTGGCATAAAACAACCTAATGTCAAATGTCTAACATCAAATGTCATACATATAAGGTCAAGCATCTGAATAAAAAATGACATGTCACAAGTCTAGGTCAAAGTGTTCCAAACAAGGTCTAAACTAAGAAAGGAAAAGGTTGAGTGACTAGGTCTTTTGTCTAAACATGGAGTCAAAATCTCAGCTCAAACAAACAGGTATGTGCTAGGACTTTTGGCCAAAGGCATCAAAATCTAGACATTAAATAAAGGTTGATGTAATTTGATTTAATCTAACAAGTTTGGAAATAACTTTGACATAGACATGGTACATGGAATCAAACATAAACATGGCAAATTGGCATAAGGCATAAGACAAAATTCTCTTTGAAGAAAGACTATGTTTTCCCAAATAAAGTCACAAATAATGATGAGGATAGGCTCTGAGCAAATAAATAATAAATAATTTTAAAATTTGGGTAATTGATTAGCCAAAGTTATGCAACCCAAAAGAGAAAGATTTGTGTATCATCCCCATTAATCAAGGCCTAAACACAAATCAATCAATGTTTGAATCTAAATTTGACAAGGCTAATTGGAAACTCAATATCAAAAACTAGAATTTGACCAAACAAGCTAGACAAGATTGGACAACATGATGGCATAAGACAAAGGTCCAAATGGTAGACATGACATGGTTTGAAACAAATGGTTTTTGATACAATGGTAAACAAGTATTGAAATAAGTTGAGTAGACTAACAACATAAGCATGATCAAATGATGTGATTATATTATCTTTCAAATAATTGAAAGGATCAAAATGTTTTGACATAATTTGGGTAGCATAACACTACCCTCCTCAACTCAAATACATTGTTTTAACATGGCTTATGAATAAATAAACAAATTATAGTCTCAAAACATACCAATCAAAAATGATCAAAATATACTAAGTATAATTGTCTATATCCTAACAAGGGTATGGAAAAATGGGGTTGACTAAAACTAACAAGCTTTAGATCATTCTAGGGGAATCAATTGCAAAATGACTTTCATGTCAAACAATACAAAATATAAGCATAGAAATTGGGTGACCATGACATTGGCTAGTTGTAAAAAGGTCTAGTCCTTTTTACAACCACTACATCTTACTACTTGCTCAGTGTAGTGTGATGTCTAAATGCAAATACGTCCAGTGTGCAACTCCAAAGGAGTAAGTGAAGTCAATGCCAATAGATGAAACCTTGGATCAAAGCTTCCCTAAATAACTTGTGAGAGGTGATGAAGTCCCCTTCGCAAGCCAAGTTTGCATAAAAATAAAGAAAGCATGAAATAGAAAGACTTTAAGGTCATTTTCAAGGTCATCCAAAATTTGATGAGTTTTTGGGGAGTGCTTTAGATGACTTTCTTTATAAGTCTTGGACTAGGATTTTTGCAATAGGAATGACACTTTTAATTCCATGGGTTCCCTAAAGGGGACAAATGGAAGAGTATACATGCAATATCCCTCTTTTTTCCAAACAAAAATTTAATTTAAACAACTAAGTGAATACAAAAATATTGAAAATGTGAGTTCATTTTTAAGCCCAAATGGAAAATGTGGTGGTTTTCATTTGACCCCTTGGTCTTAGTTGAAAACTTTAAAAACATTCACCATAAACATCTAAATTTTTTTTTAAACATAAAAAAAAGTTCCTAATTGATTTTTAAGCATGCAAAAGGTGATCTAAAAAATGTTTTTATCAAATTTCAAGCTTGGTCCTAAAATAAAAATGTTAGAATGTCTTTTAACCTTGAAGCTATTTTAGGTTTGAAGTAATGAACTTTAACAAAAGAGCTCTTAGGTCTATGTTTTAATAAAAACATAGTGACCAACATTGGTTATATAAATAATGATGGTTACATTTTCTAATTAATGACCATTATCTAACCAACATCAGTTATACCAATGTGACCTATGACAGCTATCCAATTGATGTCAGTTTTACTAACTAATGTCGGTTACTGTGTAAATCCATGGCAAATAAAAATGTCACAAAAAAGTTAGAAAATAAAATTTAAAGATTTTTAATTATCCAAATTAAGATTTTAAAGCTAAAACTAATCTTCTTCATGTGTGGGATGCATCTAGTCCCATCGGGCATGTCATATGTGAGCCTAATAATTTGACTCAAGAGAGGATGGTTAGTATGGTGTTAATTTCAAAATGAAAACAAAATGAAAGAAATACACTAACTAGCATAATATCTCTAGGCCTAGACACTATGGAGAGATTAGTTAGAAAACATGAATAAAACACACAAGTAAAATGCAAAATAAATCCTCTTTTACCTTCCTTGGATGCTCCAAAATTCTTGTTGTAGTGGCTTGCTCAGTTTGTGCTCATGAAGTCTTTGGCAATGGAAACTTGGCTACCTCCATCTCTCCTTGGCACCTTTGGCTTATGGCTAGGCTTGGATTCAAATCAATTTGGCATGGTAACACTAATTACAATGTATTTTTAAATATATTTTTAAATTATAACTTTTCACCAAAATAGATTAGAAATGATGTTCATGGCCTCTCTATTTATAGATTTTTGGATTTGATCAGAATCAACCTAGACCATCCATCTCAGAATTGAGATGTGTGGCTAAGGATTAATATAGTTATGAAATTAAAATTTATAAATAGGCTCATCAATATTTGGGAAAGAGGAGAAATTAAGAGGCATGAAGGGCTTTGATGAGGCATGGGAGGCATGAATCTTGATATTTATGGCATTTATGGCCTAGGGATGTCTTCCCAAGAAATGAGGTCACTTGATGATGAAAATATTCAATATTCATTTCTAAAAACAAGTATTCAACAAGTTTCTTTGAAATTATTAATTAGGCTCTAACTTGGATTAATTATCTCTAAGCATGATTAAGCACTTTGTGCATAGATTAATCAAATTGATTAGAATGCCTTATTATTGGTCCAAAAATCATCTAGATTGGAATTGGAAGGAAATGTTAGATACATTGGATCCATATTCCCATTTTGAAATTTAACAATATAAAATAACAAAGGCACATGTCTTGTGCAAGATTTTTGATGGGAAAAAACAATCTAGAGCACATACATGCAAAATTGGAATTTTGACTCAAAATGATCTGATCAAAGTTAGTTGGTCCATAAATTGCATTACCCCATTTAGTGATACCCTAGCCAAAATCATCACTTTATTATTTTAGTTTCACATCATTTAATGTGCCTTAGTGTTTTTACACCAAATTGTGTATTTTAAGTGGAAATTGGCCAAAATCTTGGTTGGAGGTCATTGGTGGCTAGTTTTAGGTGTCTACAGGGTCTAAACTCCATAGACCTTAAAAATCTAAATCAATAATCTATATATAAATATGAGGTTTTTATATATGATATAAAATGATGAATTTAGCTAGTAAAAATGCATAAATAAATCTTAGAGATTTGATATTCGTTTGAAGTTATTTTGAGACTCATAACTTATTATGTTGACTAAATTTTGTAATATGTATACTTATTTATAGGAATTGTGTTTGAGGAAGGCACTTAAAATGACTTGATTCTTATTCTAGTTTTCTACACATATTTGGTTTTGAATACAGTTCATTTGATAAACCTATCTTGTCACTTTTGTATATCAAGTGAATGGAAATAATGAAATTATGTATTATGATTAATTTGAGCATATATTATTATTTTACTGAGTGTATATTGTAATCTATGTTATTGTACTTTAAATCTTATGTGAAAATTATTAAACTATATGTTTGGATAATATGAGATAGATATATTAGGATTATATTATAAAACTCATATATCTATTCCATGATATCATCTGATAATTATGATACAATAGCAAAGAATTTTGTGTGAGTGGAATTATGATGCAAGAGTATCAACAAAAAAGAAGATAATTTTATGTTTTAGTCATTAATGGTCAAAAGTGGGTCAATTTTTAATGTAATGTGAGTCAAGGGACTTTTTAAGGTTCATTACATGTGTTTGAGTACACTTATAGTCCCTAAGAATCATAGGAGTCAGTTTGAGGGTGTTTGGATTTTTCCCTCCAAAACCAAGAATTTGAAAATTCAAATATTCAAAATGAATCTAGAAGGGTAATTTTCATGTTATTAATTTTTTTATGATATATGTGGGAATATTAATTCATTTAAAGGTTCATTATAAATCTTATATGTTAATACAAAAGGTGCAAGTCATGTTTTAGAATGGGCGCCCTCACCCATAAATTGGATTGATAAGTAAAGAGGTAGTTTTGGTAACCAAATTGATAACCAATGTATAAGTTGGTGAATATGGATAATGGTATGTGATTTTTGAGAGAGAGGATATGTTAGAGATAAGGGATATATCCATATATAATGAGAGGAGGGTTAGAGAATGAAAAAAAATACTATAAACCCTCTATAGAAAGATGAATAAGAATGTATTGTAATAACTATTATTACAAATGAATAAAGGTGGAAAGATTTTGTGTGCACAAGTTTTGTGATTGAATTTTCATTAAATTTAATATTTATTTGATATGCCCTATATTCCAATATTATATTATATTCTATTTTGTTACAAGTCTACAATCACACAATGTATGTTTTAGTTTAGTAGGAGGATTGGAACATGATCCTTCCAAGCTTGAAAGGAATATATTGAAGAAACAATTTGAAGAGTTTTATAACCTAATAAAACTCTTATATGTTTAATGGTGGTGTTTTAATAATGACAAAAACTCAAGAGAAATAAAACTTTACCTATAGACCCTGTAAGTACCAAGGTAGAAGGTATGTGAATAAGGTTGAAAGTGTTAGGATGTATTCTAAGTGATAATTTTTTGATTAATTTTATATACTTATTTAAAGGTAAATTAAATTAATTTTAATCCTTAATTTAATGTTTTTATGATAAAATATAGTTAGCATGGTGAGTATTCTATTTACAGTCCAAGAAACCTTGTGTTTGTAGTCAAAACCTCATGTATTAAATATTAAGGAAATAATCTAAGGTTTGATAGGATAAGTGAAAGTATGATTTGGAAATAATTTTTAATTTAGTGTATTAATTTTAATTTTTTGGATTAAAATTAAATTGGTAAATAAACATAACATTCAAGCTATAAATGAAAAAGAGTTATATGACCACTGTGAATACCTTACTTTATATGCACAGTTACTTTAAAAAGTAAGTGGAGAATTATATATTAAAATTTCAAAGTGTAACATTTTATGTATAATTGGGAGGATTAAAAATTATAAATTAATCATAAAAATCCTTAAAACCCTTACGATACTTTTAAAAACTTGAACACATACCTTGTTTGCATATGGTTATCCCTATTGACATAGTCAACGCATAAATATAAGTGTTAATGATTTATGGAAGGTATATGAATGTTTTGAGATGAATATTATATATTTTAATAATGTTTAAGATCATAAATAATGTTATAGGAAGGATAAATTTATAAGGAAAGGAAAATAGATAATCAAAACCATGCACAGTCAATGGAATCATGCATAGTCAACATAGATTTCAAAGTTTTAAGCAAATAATGGATGAAGGGAAAATTATATCCATTTATATGAGTTATTTAATATAAAAAAATAACTTTTTAATATTATTTTTTCACTTTAAACCATATACAACTCAATTTATACAATTTTATAGGCTCTTGGCCTGTGTAGGATAGGTGAAATCTTAGAATTAGGGTTTAGTCATTTTTGGGAGTTTTAACATTATTAATATGATAAAATTTTGTAATAAGTTTATATTTTAGGTTATAAAAGTTATTAAATTTTTTTTGGACTGATAATATATGGATAGGTACATATTTCAAGACTATGGAGTTGGAATATGGTTAATTAGGCTTATTTGAGGGTAGATTAAAGAAGGAAGTGGAATAAATATACAAAAATTTACCCACACCTAAAGGGGTATAAATTAAATATATAAATGATATTATTTCTTGAATATAACACCTATATTTTTTTGACCAAGAGCAAACCTCAGAAAATGGCTATAAGCCTAATAAGGTTGTAGACTGCTTGGAAAGTAAAAAGGTTGTTGAAATGAGTTGGATACATTGAAAAGGTTATGTTCAGGTAAGATATGATAAGTTAAGATCATTTATGCATTAAAATTTGTTCTTTTAAACCTAATTCTAGTTTTGGTCCTTGAGACCTAAGGGGTGGTTGCCTAGTGAAACACAAGAACAAGACTTGAGAGAGGAATGAATTCAAGAGGGTAAAAAATTGGATATGAATATAAAAATGGAAGTAAGTTTCATCAAGGATTTTTTTTAATATTATAACAAATAGGTATTCAATCAAAAGTCTAATAAGCATAGTGATCAAGCTAGTGAGATTGGAATATTGAAGATATAAACCACCAAGTGCATGTGACCAGTTAAGTTGTAGATCAGATAATGATATTATTGGATAATTATCCCCATTAATCTACATTATTTTGTATCAGATCAAGGTATGCTTGGGTAAAATTTTATTTTGATTTCTTTACAACTTGTTGATTTGTGTTGAATGCATAATACCATGAGACATGCTTGAGAAATGACCTTGCAGGGTATTGAGGGTAAATAAGGTTACAAGTTTGATTATTTAAGGTTAGAATAGAGGATTATAATATTTATAATATAAGATATATATCCCAAAGTCATTTGAGAAGGATAAGAAGCTAGTCAAGGAAATAATAGAAAATAAAGGTTGAAAAGAGAGCATTAAATCTCCAAGAGAGAAGAGAAGAAGTAAAGACTAAAAAAGAGAGTCAAGGGAGATAATAATTGGTCCTATAGAATACAAAGGAAGATTAAATACCCAATAGAGGTATAAGAGTCAATATTGACAAACTTTCTAAGAGAAAAGTCTAGATATGCCTAGAAAATAATGAATAAAAGTGAAGATGGATATAGAAAGAGAAGTGGAAGACATAATAAGATAATCAGGGAAAGGTATAAAGAGGATAGAGATCATGATTAATCTCATAAGATAACAAGAAAGCTAATGGACAAGCTATAATGTGATAAGAAAGGTAAAGTGGCCACTAGAGTCACTTTTGAGAAAGAGAAGGCACAAGAAAGGTGTCTTGAAAGAAGAGAAGAAGAGGAAAGAGAGAGCAGACCAAAGAGGCATGAGAAGAGAGATGTTTCCAAATGAAAAATAAGAAAGATAGATAGAGAATATAAGAGGAGAAGAATAATAATATGGAAGTGCCAAGAAGAGCACATGAGGGTGATGAAAATAAGAGATGGACAATGTCTATGCCAAGGACATTTAAAAAAACTATGTGGTCTCTTATTTTGTATGCTAACATTGATTTTAAGTTTGTGTTTATAGGTATGAAGAATAAATTCAAGAATTACAATAATGAGGCCTTAAATTTGATGAAGGATGGGCCAAGAATATCACCATTCAAGTGACAAGAGAATGATAAAGAAAAATAATGTCTTGAAGAAGACAAAGTGAAGGAGATTAAAGGCATATCACATGTAGAAGATGAAAATAAAGAGGAATTTTATGAGGAATTTACATGTATATAATATGAAACAAAGGATATGGTTCACCAAGAAGATATGAAGATTATCCATGAAGACATGAGAGAAGAGATAAGCTTGCAGTAGTTGCATTTGGAGGTAAATGAATTTTTAAATGTTGATTTTGATTACATTTATGATGAAGAAAAAGATAATATGAATATTGGGAGAAATAAGTACAAATTTTATCCCTCAAAGAGATAACAAGGGCATGTATATGTATGGAATAAGTTTATTAAACATGTAGGTAAAGATAAGAAGGATTTGAACCTCAAACTAGAGGTTAAACAAGGCAAGAGTACATGCAAAAATCAAGTACAACTGTAGAAGCAAATCACAAATGGTAAAATATATCAATTTGACCTAGTAGAATATAAAGGTATAAAGCATGAAAAAGATGAAAAGAGAAGCAAGTGGAAATTCAAGAAGATACTAGGTAGAAATTGGGTGGTTAAAAGCATGGTAAGAGTAAAAGAGGATCAAGTTGTAAGTGTACTCCAAGAAATCATAAAGGTAGATGAAGATAACAAGCCTACAAATAAATAAAAAGAGATGGTTCATGAAAACAAAGCCAATGAGGTAAAGGTACATCCATATGAATGAAAAGAAGATAAATGTTTTAAAGATGTGTTTTAAAATTTTATATATGATGACATAAGTGAATTTTATTCCAATGATGAAGACATTTTGCTTATCAAAATCATTACATTGATGGATGAGTGTGTAGAAAAACAATATGAAGATGAAAAACCTCAAAGAGTGATTGATAATAAAAGTATATATCATGAGCATATTTATGTGACTCTCAAAAATGAAGGAGTCTAATGAGAAGAAAAACAAGAAGCTACCGAAGACAAGGAAGAGCAATATAAACCCAAGTTTGATGAGGAATATTAAGATATTGATGCACTAAAGATGAAACAAGAGATGATTATGTTTGAATATGTATTCAACACATATAAGAGGCTGAAAAAATATGACTTATGGTAAGAAAATATAAAGGAAAGGACACATAAGGAACAACAAAGAGAAGTACAAGAAGTTGTACAAATAAAGAGGCAAATAAGCAAGTTAGTTAACAAGAAAATAGAACATGAAGAAGACAACAAGGTGAATTACTCCATGGGTCAATAAAAAACTGATTTTAAATTTATTAAGCATGGATATGAACAGCCAAAGATTGGTAAAATCATGTTGTACTATGGTTAGGATGACAAGAACAAGAAATTTCTCTTGCATAGTGAGCAAGATGAGAGGAAAGAGAATAAAAATGTGAATAAGTTTGAACAAAAGGTAGAAAAATAAATTATTATGAATAAAATGAAAAATTTTGAGATGCATGAGAGGCAATTATATCCTAATGAATAAGATGATAACAAGGATAAGGAGCCAAAACCACTATACAAGCAAGAAATAAGAGGAAAAAATGAAGAAACAAGCTATCAAACATTAATGAGGAAGAATAATGAACACAAATTGGTTACAACTGAATATGATCAAGGGAAAATAAATTTTGACAAGTGAGAATATGTAAAAAATATAGAGCTACATCACTTGGAACAATTAATAGAAATGGAAGATGCATGGACAAAAAGGCTAGATAAAGAAAGAAGAGGACAAGTAAGAGTTTGGCAAGTAAGAAGGAGCAAAGAATCTAGATTAGTAACCAAGTCAATATAAGGACCCTTAAAGATCCAATTGGAAAGCAAGGAAGAAATTTGGAGGCTCAAGTTTTCTCCCTCCTTGGGAGTATGATGTAGGAGCATCAAGCAAAAATAATCCAATTTTGTGTTTTAGTCATTAATGGTCAAAAGTGGGTCAATTTTGAATGTAATGTCAGTCAAGGGACCTTTTAAGGTTCATTACATGTGTTTTAGGACATTTGGAGTACCTACGAATCATAGTATTTAGTTTGAGGGTATTTGGAGTTTTCCCTCCAAAACCAATAATTTGAAAATTTAAATATTCAAAATGAATCTAGAAGGGTCATTTGCATGTTTGTAATTTTTATATGATCCATGTGGTATTATGAAATTATGTAAAGGGTCATTATAAATTTTATATGTTATTATAAAATTTGGAAGTCATGTTTTTGGAATGGTCACCCTCACCCATACATTAGGTTGATAAGGAGGTAGTTTTAGTAACCAACTTGATAACCAATGTAGAAGTTGGTGAAGATGGAGAATGGTATGTGAGTTTTGAGAGAGAGGATATGTGAGATAAAAGGGAGATATCCAAAAAGAATAAGAGGAGGGTTAGAGAATGAAAAAAAGGCTATAAACCCTCTCAAGAAAGATTAATAAGATGTTATTGTAATAACTATTATTGCAAATGAATAGAGGTGGAAAGATTGTGTGCCCAAGTTTTGTGATTGAATTGTCATTAACTTTCATATTGCTTTGAGATGCCCTATAGTCCAATATTATATTGTACTATGTTTTGTTACAGGTCTAAAATCACATAATGTATGTTTTAGTTTAGTATAAAGAGGATTGGAACATGATCCTTCCAAGATTTAAAGGAATATATTGATGAAACAACTTGAAGAGGTTTAGAACCTCAAAAAACTCTACTATGTTTAAGGGTGGTGTGTGAAGAATGAAAAAAACTCAAGAGAAAGAAAACTTTGCCTATAGATCATGTTACATGCCTATTAATTTAATAGTTTTGATAATATTACATTTTTAATACTAATTAAGTTAAAGTTCTGAGTTGACTAAATCATTAAATAATATTGAAATAAATAAATTAATGATTTATATAATTTATTTAACTTTATAAAATAATTAATGAAATAAGAGAAATATAACTTAGATTAAATAAAATTGAGAAGGCTAAGATAGAAGATGGTATTGGTTGCACAGGACTGGGACACTATTACAAATCAGGATCTAGCTTTCATTAAACAAAAGTATATAAATGATAAAAATAGGACACTTCAGGGTTGAGTGCTATAGTCCAGGTCCTGTTGCTATTGTCCAAACTACTTATAGATATCTAGGTTTTTTGGGTTTTATCTACTATCCCTATATTATTCCACTTTTGAAATATCTATTTTTGACTATCAACGTAGCTCCTTATATAGATGATTTAATCTCCAACCCTAGACCTTCAGTATGCTTGAATGAAACTTGAGAAAAGGGAGGGGGTTAGTGTGTGTAAGATCCACTAAAAATGTATCCATACCCCTTGTGTGGGTATGTTGTGTACATACCACTACTCTAAAGAGGTAAAAAGACATATGTAGTTCTCTCACTTGATGTGATTTGTGTTATAGTGTTATATAGATGCAAAAGTACTAAACCAGGTGTGCTTGAGGTGACTAGGGACTGGTGTGAGGGTTTTGAATGAGTTTATGGCTGTATTGGCTCATTGTATGCAAAGAATAGGGAAATTTATCTTAATGGTTTTGTTTTTATTTTTTTCTTTCTCTTGAAATAATTACCAGTCCCTCCTAAATGATCTTTGAATGGGCTTTTATAGAGATCTATTGGTCATGGGTTAGATGCATTCACGCCAGGATGACACAATGAGGAAGAGGAATTGGGATAAAATGGTCATTTGGGCTTGAAATGTGATTGGATAAGATCACTATAAATGGGACACCCTAGGTTTCATCACTATATTCCAACTTGGGAACTATTATCCTTCAGGTATGAGACCCTAAGAGGATGGAATAAGCATGGAAAATGTAGCCTAGCTGAGCTAGAATGAGGTTTTGAAAGTTTGTAGATGACTTGGAATCAACAAAAAGGTAGATAGAAGGGCCAAGAGAGCATGAAAGAGGGACTTATGGGTTATGTGTCATAAGCCACACTCATGCTACTAATTTTGACAATTTATGTGACTACATTTACCCCCACCCTTTATTCTAGTGATGCAACAAAGCAAAATACTAGTATAAAGGAAAAATAGAATGAGTACCTAAACTTACATGCAAGGGTAAAGCCCATGAAGTTTTGTTATGTTGGGTGTGTATAAAAAGAGCATGTCATAAATTGTAAAATTTTAAAATAAAATATGGATTAGATCAGTTCTTATTAGATACACTATGTCTAAAATAAGAATGTATAAAAGTTGGGTAAGAGAAAGAGGAAGAGAAAGGAATGAATACACCTCACCAACTACATGGACCAATATAAAACCTATTGTGATGATGAGTGATGATATATGATGATGAGTAATGTTGGGTATGTTTTTTACTAAGAGTAATATCACAAATAGAGTTGAGTGCTCAATTCCTCGAGAGTGGCTCAAGAATGCAAAGGCTAGCCCTTTAGCTCCATCATCACCCATGAAGTGAAGCTATGTGATAATGTATGTGATAATTTATTTTTTGATTGTGTGTCCAATCCCTCTAAGTGGGTGGATCAAGAATACAAAGGCTATCTAGTCCTTTGGCTCCATCCTTGCCCCATGAAGTGAAGTTATAAACTAATACTAGTATGAATGTGTGTTGTATGAGATGCATCTTGAAGCCCATGAATGATTTTTAATCTAAAAATGTTGCATGGATAGACAAATGTGTACTATAAAATAGGCCAATATTATCCAACTTTGGAAGGAGGAGATTAAGCTTGTATGAAAGCCACTTTGAAATTAGAAACTAGGCTTATGTGGAATCCACTTGGGAAAGTGGAGGTTAGGCTTGTATGAAATCAACTCCAAAATGATGCCAACCACTTACAGATGGAGTAAGGAATGCAACTACTAAGAATTCCTTGGTAATATACTAAACTCATAAAGAAAAAAAGTCAAATGTATGCACAAATTACCCTCAATCACTGGTGTCTGAAACATCGATTCTAATCTAGAAGTTATACCAACTACCCAATATAAAACTAGAAGCAACCATCATGTCGTACATGATTCCCCCTATGTCTATATTTTCTAAGGAAAAATATACTAGAACTATTGAATCTAGACTGATCTATATCTGATAAAACTATAGATAAGCTAAATTTTCTACCCATTTCTAAAAAAGCTAGGTCTTTTGCTATTTGGATAGGAGCATTAAAAATAGGGCACCCTGTTATCTAATGTTATTGTTCATGTTTGGAAATGTTTTCCTTTGTTGAAACTAACAACTATTCTAGAATCATCACTATTTTCTAGTCTATTATGCCTGATTTGACCTTTGATTATTGTTATGAGTGTTCTAAAAACTAATTTTTCAACTGGTAAGAGCTCTAATCTCTGTGACAAAACTCTTGTTTATTTCCCGCTCTTCTAAGGGTAGGAATGAAGATCTAACAATGACTTCCCTCAGAAGAAATAACCCTGTAAGTGTGTTATGATAATAAATACATGATATAAAAATAATAATTGATAAGATATCTTAAGATATAACATGGTTTAAAATTGAGATTATTAGATAAATAGGGGTATGCCTAGATAGATATAACAATGTACTAACATGTGCAATGTGTTGAATTACAATTGGAAATGTTAGTTATTATTTGTTAGTTTTTAAGGAGGGGTGGAGCATGATGTCCATCATGGCATCCAAGAAATCAAGATAATGTATGATGTGGATCATGGAATTACAAATAGTTAATAAGCAAACAATCAAAAAAGCATTCAAGGAAAGAAGAAGAAAACATACAAGAGTGGATAAGGAGTCAAGAAAACAAGGGACATGGGCACATGTCACTCAAATTAGTAATCAAGGATACAAGGCATGTTCAAATTCCACATACATATACAATTAAAAATAAGCAAGGTTGGCTTGAGGGCCATAATCACATAGAAGAGTACAAACAAAGGACATTGACAAATGTCTTAAGGCATACACAATAATAGAAACAAACGAAATTGAAAATTTTCTTAAGGAAAATACAAAAGTTTTAATAGGAATTGATAATTCAATCTCATCTAGCTATACAAAGAAATAAAGGAAATCATGTAATATAATCAAAATACAATCACATCTAACTAATCAAAGCAAGAAGTAAAAGTATGCAAGACATGGAGAATAAGACTAGGTATATGCTAAGAAATACAAAAGTGTTATATACTAGTCAATATCGATAGATTAATCTATGTAAGCTAGTAATTAATGTATATCAACATGATAAATAGAGTGTGTGGTATAGGAATGACATAACCTAGATGGTGTAGTCATGTAGAAGATGCCCCTAGTGGGTAATATATCGATATGTGTCTCAAATTTATGAAGTAGGATTCCACCTCAATGGGTAGAGTGAAGCAATAAAGGATTTAGATGTCACTATACACACTCAAAGAAGATCAAGTTAAGCATGTTAATGTAGATAAATTGACAAACAATAGCATAAAACAACAAATGTAAGTCTAGCATGGTAGTATAAATGTAAAGCATGGATAATGCATACAATTGAAATGTTTTTTTGTGTTTTTAAATTATTTTAATGTTTTTGGGTTTTGAAATTTTGTATTGTTTTTGTATTTTGGAATATTTGAATGTTTATGGTATTTTGAAAAATTTTATTGTTTTTGGATTTTGAAATTAAGCTATGTACAATCAATCATGAGAAGACTATGTACATTAAATACTAAGAAACTATGTACAAGTAAGTAAAAATAAACTATGTACAAGTAATTAAAAGGAAGCTATATACAAGTAATTTTAAAATAAGCAATATGTACATAATGATGTAAAACACTAGGTTGGAGGGGTAAAGGGTCAAAGGATTGAACTTGTTAGGGGTAGATATGGAATAAGGGATCATGGCTATCATTAAATTCCTCAAGATCATCATCATAAGTATCATCATATGTTGTAGACTCTATATACATGGTGTAATCTTGTCATAGGTGAGCTAAAGGTTGCTCTAGAGGTAAAGAAGCTAATTTTACTTTGGGATATTTATCTCTAGTAGTAGATTTCTTTGGTGAAAGTGGTAAAGTTGGTGTTAGTGGTGATGTAATTTGAATAATACCACAAAACTATATTTTATGTAATTTTTGCTTTAAATTTATACATGAGTTTGTATCATGGCCTTTGATCCTATGAAAAAGATAAAATGGGAATCATATTGCTATGATAACCTGCTAATAGATATGTGTCATACTATAGGTATTTGATTAATCCATGATCAAGTAACATCTATATTGTAATTTGTGGTTGATTTTATGTGTTGCCTGGCTAAATCTGAATGATTAGATCTATATCCATAGAGGTAACCATGTGAACTATATGTGCCAAGTTATCTATCTATGATTGTTAATGTGGAGTATATCTTGAGAGTATAGTGTGATACTCTAAGAGTGATTTAGGATGTGTAATGCGAGATCTAGAGTCATATTAGTACTCTCTTAGGCCAACTAGTTTAAAGCTTAATCCACATAAATAGTCGTCTATGAGTTTAGGTGTCATATCATCATCTAAAGTAGACTAGGAATATGTATCAACATCATGTACATATGGTAACTCAAAATTTACCATGAGGGGTAACTATGATATGAGAGTCTCATCAACTATAGTAGTAGAAGATAATAGTGCTATGAGAGTATTTGTAACTATCAGAGTAATTGTAAGTATCAAAAGAGATATATTTGTAGAATCAACTAGTACTACTAGAACCATTATTGGTGATTGTATAATTGTAATAGGTGTAGGAACCCTAACTGATGGAGTAATTAAAATGATTGAAGCTAATATGACTAGCTAAGTATCTAAGGCTAAGCACACAATTTTAAGTGGAGTGTGAGATGTGCTAGCCTCTCCAACCTCATATGTATATATCTAATCTAGAGAAATGCAATGAGGTGGTGATTGAACTATAATATGAGGTGTCCCATATAGAGAAACAATTGAAGATGACTTTGTAATTTGATAATATCTAAATGGTTGGTTATCTACTAGGCATGTGTATAGGTATCCTTCATGGAGAAACTTAACACATTGATGAAGAGTAAAGGGAAGTACCCCCATATCATGTATCCAAGGTCATCCTAGTAAAATATTATAATGAAGGGGACCTGACATGACCTGGAATTATGTAGAGAAGGTTTTGGGCCTTACCATGATATCAAAAGTAATGGTACCTAATGTCTATCATGGTATATAATCAAACCCTCTAATATTCTTATACGATTTTTGCATTTATGCCATATCTATGCCCATGCTTTGTATGAATTTAATATTACATATATTAAGCCTGAAACTACTATTAACTAGAACTCTCTTAACTATGCTAATTTGACTTGAGCTTGTATGAATAGTGGTAAATTTTGATCAATAACTATCTAAGATGGCATGTACTCATTATCAAAATAAATAACATCTTGTATAGGTTTTAATGTGTTGACCACTAATGCAAAATAAGAATGCTCTAAATCAATGGGCATAAAAGTCTAAGTGAGTGCCTGATAAAGAATGTCATTGAATATATTGGCTTTCTAAATGAGTTCTAACATGGAAATCTTAACCAGTGTATTTATCAATTGATCAAAAATATCATATACCTTGTGCAAATCTACCTATGTGGGTGGGTTAGGCATAGGTTGGGAAGGAATAGGAGTATGGCAGGGCTCTTGACTAGGTGGGATAGGCATGGTAGCACATTTAGTAATAGCTCTAACCACATTATATACTATCTATATAGGACTAGTAGTAGCTACAAGAGGAGAGTGAATATAATCGATAGGTCAAGGTGGTGGAGGAACAAAGGGTGTCAAATGGGCTCTCTCATGATGGGTAGTGACATGGGGAAGATTAAAATGGACCATGCAACATAACTCATCATGGGATAGAGGCTCTAAGGGAGGTGACGAAAGAGGTATCTTAACATGTTTAACACTGAATTTATTAATATCATTCCATAGAATAAAAATTAATCATGAAATTCAAAGAATGAATCTTTTTATTAACATATGTTAAACTTCATCATTCATATACATGATAAGACTCAGTATGTCTCCTTATTATTTGCAAGAAATGTTTTTAAATAAATGAGATCCATTTTTGTTTTTATGTGAAATCTGATTTTAGATGTAAGGTGATACTTCAAGCAAACAAAGGGACCTAGTATATGTAGCTAAGGTTTTGAAAAATGATATTTTAAAAAAATTTACTAAGGAATTTTAAAATTTAATGTGAATTTATAATTTAGGTATGCAAGTAAAAAATCAAGAGAATAGTGGAAAATTCTTAATTTAAAGGGACCTAGTATATAAAACTAGGGTTTGGAAGATTTTTTTTTATAAAATTACTATAGAATTTAATAATTTAAGGTGAATTTCAAATTGAAATATGTAGGTAAAAAATTGAAAAATTATTTGAAAATTCTTGATTTAAAGGGACCTAGTACATGAAACTAAGGTTTGGAAGAAAAATAATTTTTAAAAATCACTATGGAATTTTAAAAATTAAATTGAATATCTAATTTAAATAGGCAAGTAAAATATTAGAAAAATATTTTAAAAATCAACAAGGAATTTACCCTAGGTTTTTTAGAGTTTTAATGCACAAATGAAGCAGGTCAGGTTCAATAAATGGTTTAATAATTTTGGGAATATTAGAGTTTTATTTCTAATTTAGTTAATGTTATAAGTTGACTAAATCAGTAAATAATATTGTAATAAATAGTGTGCTAATTTATATGATTTATTTGACCTTCATAGCTTTCTAAAAATAGTAATGAAATAGGAGAAATATAGCATAGCTTAAACAAGATTGAGATGGCTGAGATAGAAGATGGTATTAGCTATGCAAGACTATGACACTATCATAAATCAAGATTTGGATTTTTTCTGGTAAAAGGATAGGAGCACCAAAAATGAGGCACTTTGGGGTTTGGTTCTATAGTCTAGGTCCTATTACTATTGTCAAAATTGGTCATAGAGATCTGAGTTTTTTGGGTTTTATCACTATCCCTATATTATTTTGCCTATGAAATTTTAGGTCTTTACTATCGACAAAGCTACTTATAGAGCTGATTTAATCTCCAACCCTAGACCTTCAATATGGTTGAATTAAACTTGAGAAATATGGGGGGTTAATATGTGTAAGATGCATTGAATGTGTATCCATATCCCTTATATGGGAACATTGCCTACATACCAATACTTTAAAGAGGGACCAATACATATCTAATTCTTCCACTTGATGTGCTTTATGTAATAGTGTTATGAACATGCAAAAATGCTAAACTAAGTGTGATTGAAGTGACTAGGGACTAGTGTGAGGGTTTTGAATGAGATTATGGCTGTATTAGCTGGCTATATGCAGAGAATAGGGAAAATTTTATTAATGGTTTTTATTTTATTCTTACTTTCTCTTGAAATAATTTCCATCCCCTTATAAATGGACTTTGAATGGGATTTTATAGAGATTTATTGGTCATAGGTTAGATGCATTCATGTTAGGATGACATAATGAGAAAGAAGAATCAAGAAAAAATGATCACATAGGCTTAAAATATGATTGGACAATAGAACTATAAATGGTACACCCTAGGGTATAGTGCTATAGTATAAGTTGGGTGATATTGTCCTACAAGTATGGGAGATAGTGGATGGAATAAGCATGGAAAATGGAGCCTGGCTAAGCTAAAATGATATTTTGGAAGTCTACAAATGACTAAGAATCAATAAAAAGGTGGATAAAAGGGTTAATATATCATTCAAGAGGGACTTATGGGTTGGGTGTCACAAGCCATACTTAAGCTACCAATTATGACATTTTATATGACTACACATGTAAGTACCAAGGTAGAAAGTATGTGAATAAGGTTGAAAGTGTTAGGGTGTATTCCAAGTGATAAGTTTGTGAGTTAGTTTAGATGCTTAGTGAATGGGAAATTTAGTGAATGGGAATCCTTAATTTAATGGTTTTATGATAAACTATAGTTATCATGGTGAGTATTTTTCTTATAATCCAAGAAACCTTGTGTTTGCAATCAAAACCTTGTGTGTAGAATATTAAGGGAAGAAGATAATGTTTGATAGGATTTGTTAAAGTCTAATTTGTAAATTATTTGTAAGTGAGTGTAGTAATTTTAATGTGGTGGTGTAAAACCAAATGAGGAAATAAACCTAACAGTCAGGTTATAAAGGAGAAAGAGTTATATGACCACTGTGAATACCTAATTTTGTATGCACAATTACTTTGAAAAGTAAGTGGAGAATTATATATTAACCTTTCCAAGTTTAAAATTGGATGTATTATGGGGAGGAGGTTTTACTATCAAGGAATATTAAAATTCATTAAAACTCTTACAAGACTTTTATAAACTTGAGCACGGACCCTGTTTACATATGGTTACCCATGTTCACACAATCAACACACAAATAAAGGTGTGAATGATCTATGGAAGATATATGAAGGTTGTGAGAGGAAAATTAAATTTTTTAATTATGTGGAATAAAATCAAAAAAATTATATGAAGGATAAATTTATAAGGAGAATACACATTCAGAGTAATGCATAGTCAATGGAATCATGCACAATCAACTAAGATTTTGAGGTTTTAAGTAAATAATAAATGAATGGAGGATTATATCCATTTTAATGAGATATGTAAGATCTAAATATAAATTTTTAATGTTATTTTATTAGTTGAAACCTTATAAAACTCAAGTTATGGAATTTATAGGCTCTTGGCCTGTGTAGGATAGGTGAAACCCTAAAATTAGGGTTTAGTCATTTTTGAGAGTTTTAACCCTAGTAATTTTATAAAATTTTGTAATACTACTATATTTGAGGTTAAAAAGGTGATGAAAGTGGTTTGGTACTAATACTATATAGATAGGTATGGATTTGAAGACTAGGGAGTTGAAATAGGGTTAATTAGGCCTATTTGAGTGTAGATTAAAGAAGGAAGTGGAATCAAGATACTAAAATTTACCCACACCTCAGGGGCTATAAAATAAACCTATAAATGAGACTATTTCATTAAGATAACATCTATATTTTGTTAATGAAGAGAAAATGTTAGAAAAGGGATACAAGCCTAATAATTTTGTAGAATGATTTGAAAGTAGAAAAGGTTTATACAATGAGTTAGATACCTTAAAAATGGTATGGTAAGGTAATATATGATCCTTCAAGATCATTTATGCATTAAAATTGGTTATTTGAAATCTAATTCTAGTTTTGGTCCTTGAGACCTAAGGAGTGGTTTCCTAGTGAAATACAAGAATAAGACTTGAGAGACGAATGAATTCAAGAGGGTAAACAAAATATATGTGACTATCTAAATGGAAGTAAATATTATCAAAGAGTGTTTTTAATAATAAAACAAACAAGGATTCAATAAAAAGTCTAATAAGCACAGTGATCAAGCTAGTGAGATTTGAATTATTGTCACTTGGATTTGCACCCTTTGAGGAGATGGAAAATATCTCCTCATCTAAGTGGGAAAATGGAAACACATATATTCTTATGGGTAGCCTAAGGATGAGGCTAATATCTAGATAGGGATATCTCCCTTGATGTACCACTTTGGATTGAAACTATACCTAAACTTTGGGGGTGAAAAGGGAGAGAGCTAACTAAAAGCAAACTATATTAAGGGGGGTGATACACCAAATAATATGATGATTACAAACCAGCTACATGTTACACATGAAATCAAGGGACAAACTAAACATACACTTTTCCAATGTATGTCTTCTCACATCAATGTTACATTATGAGGTTATGGATTAATGCCTTAGGGTAGGAGGACTAGACAAGAGCCCTTAAATGTCACTAGTGAATATACTAACTCAATCAAAAATATACATTTCCTATAATAATTCACATTCCCTATAAGAAGAGGATGTAAATAGGCAAAAAAATGAACATGCTAAGGAATCCATATTTTTCACTAAGCAAGATTCATCATCCAATTGAACACACTACGAATATTCATAGAAAAGGTAAAAATAACTAGTATTATTAATCAAATGGTATTAAAATGAGCAAGGCTTTTCCATACTCAGGAGGAGCATAAGTTATAATGGCTAAAATGACTAGTTCTTATAGAACATGAGAGACAGAGGAGAAGAGAGAAGTTAAAGGGTCACAATGACACTTGTCAAGATAAGATAATTACTTACTTGTGAATGATAAGAGGATATGGGATGAACAATGCAAGGTCAAGAATTCCAAGTGTCCATACAAGTCATTAAACTCTTGTAAAGTGGCATAAAACTCCTTATTTTTGGCTCAAAAAACTACCTTCATAATTTGGACCTATTTTAACTTCCCATAACTAATTAGGGATAGTTCTGATTACTATAAAAAAGGTTAAGGATTTAATACATGCCTCTCCATGCATTGGTTGTAGTCTTGGTCCTTTGAAATCATCCCAAAATGAGATATCATCATATGTTATTAAGAAAACTCCTCTTTCAAGCACCTTGCACACTTGGCCTCAAAATTTGCATCAATTACTCATGAAAATACATGGGAGGGATTGGATGACAATTTTAAAAACCCTCCATAGCCTTATAATCATCAGGAACACCTTAAAATCACCCCACTTAAAGCTTTCCACCCTTCTCACTAGCTTGTCCAATATGTCAATTTTGATTGGCTGATATGAGATATCCTATTAAGGAGCTTAGGAGTTTTTATAAGGCATGAAATTAAATTTATGAGTTATAAAAATTCTTATTCTTTCTCCCGGAGTTGGTTTCATATTCAGATTCCTCCTAAAACGTACATAACACAAAAAATGGTTTGAAATACTCTATTTTGCAACCTATCCATTCAAGTTCATACCAGTAAAAATCATGGGGAGTAGCTTGATTTATTACTCTATAAAAAATTCCATGGTATTTATATATAATTCCCAATATCCATTCTTCATTACTCCATCCTTCTATTTTGCTTCCCATACAACTATCTAGGTGACTAAGTTTCTTGTTTGACTGTAATTGTTCCTTGAAAATCTACTTGTAGGTGTGTGTTTTAGATCATTTGGACATTTTTAATGATATTTTATTGTATAAATATAATATTTAAAATATAATTAAATTTATTCAAACTCACTTATCACTCCAACTCTGCCAAACAACTCACATAAGCCTTATTTTTCAACTTGATGGACTGTTAACTGTGTTTTCTATTTGGAATAGGAACATATAGGTGCAATTGTATATTTTAGGTCTCTAAAAAAATTTAAAATAAGTCCTTGAGATTTATTTATTTTTAAAATCCTATGGTTAATTGACACCATGATTATACCCTTCATAAGCACTTGAACTTCTCAATTAAGTGCTTCCTTACTAGACTGAGACACCCTTCCCTTAGAACCTGTTGTAAGTGTGTACTATCTCCTTACAACTTGATTATGATGTTTGAGAGACTCCATTAAATATTCAAAGATCACTTATAATTTAATTATACATGAATTCACTTTGGGCTCCCTTAGAGCATCACCAAAGTACTAAATGTAGCTTATTGTTTACCTATAGTCAATCGACTATATTTGCTTAATTTGAAAGGTATCTATAGTTGCATTACGAGATCAAATAATAACATATAATCTCCACCAATAGGTTTAGTCACCCAACCATTTCACTAATTATATTAACCAAGTGTGGATTCATCTAAATAACTCCTTAAGACATGAAATTACCATGGTTAATCATTCAACTCCCTTGAATCTTTCCTAAGAAATTGTAAACTAACAACTCACTTCCCTAAGATTTCTCAACCATTTTAAGAATTCATCTTCTCAACTTGGATGAGTACTCAAATCTAGCCATCTAAAAATCAAGATATTTAATAGTTCAATATTAAATTTGGTCATCCATTTCCCATGTGAAAAGTTTATAAATTGACATACTTCTTGCATGTTTAAAAATGAATCATCAATTTATCGAATTTCTATCAAATTTTACATGGATTATCACCTTAAGAATTAACATCATCCAAATAAGTGATGTTTAATTTACCTTTCATTAAATATTTAAACTGTCTAACCACATACCAAGATCACAAGATCATAATAAAGTCATAAAAGGAGAAGATATTTGATTTTTTGGTAAAGTGAAGGTAAATTAAATTTTTTAATTTTGTTGAGGCTAAATATGAGGTTATATGTAAGTTTATAGTAGAAATTTTTATTTTTTACTTTCTAATTATAATTTTAAATTTCATGTATTATGTATTACATTCTAACTCTTATAGAAAAACTACTATTAACCATCCTTTTCAAAGAATTTCTAGATATTTTAATTATCCATAAATAAGATTTATACATTTCTTTATTTTATTGTAATTTTATTATCCATTTCAAATAAAATTAATAAAATTTATCTATTTATTTATTTTATACTTGTAAATCAATTAATTATATCAAAATTTAGTAGAATATATATTTCCCTATTCATTGTTCATAGCTTATCAATGGGAAAAATCCTTCCCACATCCTCTCCCATGAATATATCATTGCATCAAGAACATCTAAGCATATATATTATCTTGGTAAATATATTTTATACCCCGTTTTTCCTTTTAACTACCCACTTGAGGTAAATCATTTTAAGCATGCATAAAATCATGTAAGTATTTAATCAAGAGTGGAAACTATGTTTATTTTAGTATCGATCACACCATTTTTTTGTTTAGCCATACAACCCCATTTTATCATTTATTAATTTTTATCAACCTTACACATATTTTCTCCTTGTATGACTTATTTAAGGGTAATATAATTACCTAATCACTTTTTTAATCCACTTAGGGTATCTATCGACCACATCATTTCCACTCTATTTTTATTTATTCTTTGAAAATTCATTTCTTATTCTAGTAAGACCACCCTTTCAATCAAACAAGGGAAAACTTAGACACCTAAATTATGAAACATTTAGTGTCATAATTAACATAACCAAATATAAACACATTCACCTATTTATTTTACTAACTCGCCATTTTAATTTCAAATTTTATCCTAAGTTAAACAACATCATTTTCCCTCCATAATTTAAATAGTCAATTAATATTAATTAACTTATCCATTTATAATTAATAATTCACACTTAATTCCATAAATATAATTAATAATTATAATTTCCAAGTCACAAAACCACATACTCAACCTTATCAATAAAGAAGATGAGTTACCCTACCATTTCCCTAATTCTCTCACCAAGTATTATGTCATCCAACCAATTCATTGAAACATGAAACTACCATGGTGAGCCATTTCAAACTACCTTGAATAATTAATATGAATACTTAAAATACCAACTAATATTCCACAAATTTCTCAACCACTTGAGTAATTTTCCTTCTCGACTTGGGTTAGGACTCAAATCAGATCATTTAATAATTAAAATTACTTAATAATTTAAAAATAAATATGTCCATCCATTTCATATGAGATAATTTTATAAATTTGTGTACTTCCATGTTGAAAAAACCTCCATTAATATATTAAAGTGATATTAAATTACCAAATCAATTGTCCACATAAAATGACAATTTGTATGCCCTTATGCTATTTAATTTCCCTTGCATTAGAGATTTGAATTAAATAACCACATACCAAGATCACAAGAACAAAATTAATTCATCAAAGGAGAAGATATTCACTTTTTTTTTAAGATGATTTTTAAAAAAAAAATTAAAGATAAGTTTGAGGTTATATGTAAGTTTAAAATATAGAGTTTTATTATTTTTTTTCTAATTAGAATTATGAATTTCACATATTACATTAGGAATCCACTTATGTTGTTTTAAAACGTAGTAGGCGTTGATGTGGATTTTAATCACATTGAAGTATTCCATGGGATTTAATCCTCTAATTTTAAGATTTATAAAGGTAATTTAGGGCCCAATTTGTAGTTTTTGGCTCTCCTTCATAGTTTGTTGTGGATAAATTAAAGAGCAAATAGTTGTTATCACTAGATAGATCAATCATGCACCTAACTCCATAATATATAGAGATAATTGTTAATTTTACTTGAGTAAAAAATATTTATGATTCCTTGATCTAAGCATAAATAAAATAAAATAAAATAAAAGATATAGAGAGAAAGGAATAAAAGGGACTTTTAGGATTCTATGGGAGATGAAACTACTCTCATAGGTTATTCATGGACTTGATTGAGGATTACCTCTATATAGGTAGTTTTAATTTGGATCAAAATATAATAAATAGGGTAGATATTCTAAGGAAATTAATTATGTGAATTATTATTTAAACATTATATCATAAGATTAAAACCATAGAGATTGTCAAGAAACACATCCATTAATGGATATTTCAAATAAACAAAACAAAATGGAGATTAATAAGTTAGAATTAAACTCAACATACATAAACACATTGTATATAAATAAATATTAATACTATACTTTTTAATATTATAATACATCCACCACATTCATACTGAGAACCATGGAGGGATCTCATAGAAAATAAAAAGAAACAATGAACATTCTTCCAAATTTTAGAAGTTTTCTTCATTTTCCATTAAAATTCTAACCCAAACATAAAATTAGAAAGAGGTATATATATAAATGAGATGATACCTTACATATAAAATAATATAATCCAACTCATATCCATAATGACATAGTCTATTACAATAGCAGTTATGCCTAGAAGAGACAAAAAGAATAGTGGGTGGATAGAATCAAATCATAATTTTCCCAATTTTAGGACCTTTCATATACATGATGATTAGAAATTAGTTATAAATAATAGTTGGAACACCACATAATTATATTTTAAACTCATATAATACCAAATCCTATTCAATGAACCAAGATACTCACTCTAACTTGATCAGGTTGATAAGGAGATTTTAGAATAACACTTATGCACATGCTAATAGTTCTACTTAGATTTTATGTAGGACTTGTAAGTTATTCTTAAGTACATTCATCATATTAATTATTTTAATGGATTAAGTGTAAAATTAAATAAAATATGGTGCTCCATATATATTTTCTTTTATGACTTTTATTTATTTATTTGTAAAATATTATAAGGTGTACCCCAAATTCATATCTACTAATAATCATGCTATCTTGATTAAAGAGTATTGTGATGTTGACCTATTTAAATTAGTCCAATTTTTTATATATATTATTATATAATGGGGTCAAAAAATAATTCATTTATCTTATCCATTCCTCTTAGGAGGTTATAATATTCACATCATAGGTTTGGTATGAGCTGAGGTCCATAAATGACATGATCTTCAGTTGAGGGAACACCTTTTTTAAATCACTATTTTCATTTTATTAAATTTAATATCTATTTTGAAAATAAAATATAAATATTATTATCATTTATATAAAATCACACTGATATGGTCAAATATTCCACCACATATTCTAAGTCATGAAATATTTTTTTAGATTGTTCCCTCCACTTTATCCACTACGTCAATTGGGAAGGTGGTCCTTACTTTAGACTTTAGATTTTTAAATTTTTATTTCCATTCCTTAATTTATTCTTAGTGATATCATGGGATGCCTTAACAATAAATATTGGGTCCTCAAAAAATATTTCCTATCCCATTTATTTCATTTTATGATCAAGGTATATAAGTCTTCCTCTATCTGCCAGATTATAGGGTTTCCCTCTTGTGTGAAATTTAAAGTGATGACCCTTCTTATCCTCCAAATTTATTTATAATTTTTGAATTATGTATATAAGACACCTTGGTAAACCATATTTTTCCTCTAATTTTTTTAATATTGTAATGCATCTATCCAATATCCCTCATGCATTAGTCCAAGAGTCCCTAAAGTAGTGGTTGGGGAAGATGCAATTAGTGAAGTAGATGGAGAACCCATGGATGCAAATTAGGTTAAGATAGAAATGAATGATGAAGGTATGGAGATAATATTTAATTTGGGATTATAAATTGGAGTTACATATTGGGTAACATAGGCCTTACATTTATCTTATGTCATGTGGACTATGGGTTCAATCCAAGCTTAGAGAATTGTCATCATTATTAAAGAGGAGATGGGCCTTGTAAATGTGAACCATGAGGGACTTATAACATAATATATTAGGATCAAGATGAAGATAATATTGGTTTAGAGATAAGTTATAAATTGGAAAGAGGAGAATTTGGATCACTATATATTGTATGGGGTGTAATGATAGGATCAATTATAGAATATGGAGTTTTATGGATAATAAGTCTAATATGATTCGATGTAATTCATTGAAATCATGGAGTGGGCCTATGAAATGGTTTGGATGCTTGTATGGTGACACTGATTGATGATGATATTAATGAAATTGGTGTTACTAGGCCATGCCTAGTGTATACTTGCATAACACATAGATTTGGTGGATTTTCAAGATGAGTTCTAATAAAAGTTTGTGGGGAATGAGGACTTGAGATAATAGGGTATCTAGAAACTATGAGAGAAATGAAAATAAAAGAGATACTATAAATAAAATGGGAACCCTTTTTATCTTGGATATGTGTATGCCCAATTAGAGAATAAAATGGTTGAAATACATTCATGGTAAAGGTAGGGATTCCTAGTTTAAGGCACAAAGATGGCTCAGCCCCCAGGGAGCTAGGATTAGACTTAAATTCACTTGATATATACAATATATATTTAGGGGGAGTTTAAATTATTTGGGTTGTCACTACAACTGAGGTATTAACATATGATGAATATGTGTGGGGGGATAAAATAATACCTAAGAATATTATATCTTTCAAACTCTTATTTATAGTTTTGGTACCTTCTAAAGGATGTGTCTTGCTACATATTTCTTTCAAGAATTGATTTTCTAATTATTTTCCCTCTAGTAGGATTGTAACCTTTAACTTCCTAATTACTGCATTATCATCCACCAAGTTTAAATATAACATATTATCATCATGGGGCTCATGTTGATAAGTTATTTTGAGTATTTATATTAATATTTCTACATGCCTCTACACCTTCCCATTGGGATCCTATTATCTATCATGATGGAACTATATGCCACTAAAATATTACCCATGTGTTTCCATGGTTGCTAATGTAGTGATATTATTATTACAATCATGGTGACCAATGATGATTGGTATATATGGGTAGTGCATCTACCTCATATTAATGCAGTAAGCCACCACACCATAAAAACATTGTTATGACATCTCCTTCTCTTATAGCTTGCAAAAAAAATCATAGGGTAACGTAAAGGGATTATTTTAAATCCATTAAAATATTATCACAATTAAATTTTTGTAGTACCAATAAGACCTAAACACCATAATTTAATCACTCATTTAATCAGATAATCTGGGCATCCTCTATTCAGTGATGATGAAGTGTATTGGTAGGTAAAAAATATTTCAAATGTATTTAGTGTGAGATTTGAAAGGGTGGATATAAATATTAGAGTAAAAAATGTTCATCAGGGGACTAGATGGTGTTTACTATCTAAATAAGGGTGATTGAAAGGAATAGTGCAACAACATGCACCTACTATATAAGTCATATAAAATTTACCTCCTTTACTGACCTTCATGCCCTATTGGGCTAGGGTAAAGGTTGCGATCCCTCCTAATGCTAATATTTGATTATCATCAATTATTATAGTGAGGATGGGCACCCTAAACTTATTACTATGCAAAATGTCACTAGTTCCAAATAGTATATTAATATATAAAATTACAACCTTGTCTCCTATCAATATTTTAATTATATAAGAGTTTGTATTTATTATTCACCCAATTATTTGTATCTTTGACCCCATCCTTTAAGGTTTATATAAAATCATTTTTCTCCATAGACTATAGAGAAATATCTCTACTATATGAGATATCAAGGTCCAAAATATGATAAAATATTTTGAAGGTGACCCTAGAGATTGAAAATATTATATACTTTCCATTATCAATTTCAATGAGATCACTTCTAAACTCATAATTCATGAACAAATTATAGAATATGTCACCATAAGGATATATCTCAAGTTTTATGTTAACCTGTGGAATCCTAATTTTTAATTTGATAACAAGTCATGTAAAAATTAGGTCTCTTCCTAGGTAGTATTATCATTATTCTCTATCTTCTAAATTTCATCTATTTCATTGAATACCTATATTTAGTGCTAGTATCTAATTATGCCTTGTATCTAAATTTTTTCACAATTTTTGGTGTTGATGATGACATCGTAATGTTGAATGGAAATATAAAGTACATAATAAATAAATATCAAACAAATATAGGATCTTGGATCAATGGTTTAAAGTATCCTTATCAGTGAATATTATGAGATCTCATGGTATATATTATGATAGTAATGGATTATGAATTTATCTTGGTATATATATTGGGTATTTTAAAATATATCTTAGAGTAATGGTGATTGGAATTCATAGGCATGCCTATTAATTATGACTTGATGGACAATGCAAATTATCTAACTTTCTATTTTTTAATTTGATTTCTAAAATATTTAAGTTATACTTAAATATATTGACTAAAATATTACCTATCCATATATGTTAATTTAAAGGGTCACATGATTTATCAGAGTAAGGTGGATCACTTATATCTTGTGATAAGTGTGTTTAACACATGCCCCTACATTCCTTGGTGGTGTTCACAAGATTGATGATGCCTTGCCAAGTGTAATCATATATTTTCTGAGATAAAACCAAAAATTTATAATAATAGACCTTGTTGAATACAATCCCTTGGGTGTATGACTTAAACACATGTCATGAATTTATTAGATGGACCTCCTACATTGTATTATTTGTATGGTATTCTAGGAGTTGTTTGACACCACATGGAATCCTTTGATAAGTTAAAGGGGTACCAAGATCATAAAATTATTTGAGTAGTGTGGGAATCTAAGAATATAGTCATGAAACATTAATATTGATGATTTGATGATGCCTCATGTGTTTTACCCTTCCACTACCATCCTGGGAGACTCACATGTTATGGGGATCAAAGAACACAAAGATACAGATGGCAGGTTGTGATTGGATGGGGCATCCCAAACCATACAATTATCGAAGTATCATTAGATTAAAATGCCTATAGAGTGCATAAAAATTTAAGATAGTCAACTTTTCATAAAGAAAAATAATCTTACTTGTGATTGTTGCATCAGAATATTACTATTCATGATACTTTGGGAGTGTGGGACTTACCACATCATCACAAAATATTTCTAACAAAACATAAGTACCTAAAAATACTAATTATAGAATTTTGAGAATATAATAAGGAATAAATTAACATACAAATATAATCCCACAAAGACATAGAATAATATATCAAATAAAAAGGGGGATGGGGTTTAATATGATCCCATGAACACCCAAGGGCTAAAGCCCACTACATACCAACTATTGTAAAAATATAAAACCTTTTAAATAATGAAACATATTTTCAGATTATGGATTAATTTATCAAAAATAATAAAGGGACCTGGGGTCCCCATTTATTTTTATGGGAAAGGGGTGTGGTCAACACAACAAATGGAGACTATGTGGGGAAAACACTATTCAAATGTTTAGAAATTAGAACTTTTTGTTTCATTTTAAACAAATTAGATAGACTTTATAAAATATTTTAATTTTATCAAATAAAAAGGAAATATTTGAGTCTATTTCAACACATATTATAATAAGTATTAGTCCTTTTGATAATTCAAATCATGTGTGAAAGTGATTTACATAGTTTTTAATCTTGAGATTTTTAATGTAGCATAAGAGTAACCTTCATGACTAAAACTTCTTAAAGGTGTTACATTTTAATAATTTGTTGGATTTGGGGTAATAATTTGTAATTTATATACTAATAACCAAGCATATATATACTTAACATATATATCTTTGGCTCTATTATAAGCCTTACTCCATTTCCATCAAAATGGGAAATCTTACAATGAAGGTTAACCAAATCACCCTTTCTTAGGATTATTTTTTTATTTTTTATTTAAGAATTATATTTTACTACTTTATATATTTATTTTATTATTTTATTGAGGTTTAGGAACTATAATATCCAAGGTGAATTAATATATTCAAAAAAATTATAGTCATAATGGATTCCTCTTTTATTGTTTCAAAGACATCCAAGTGGCTTCTTAATGTGTCAAGGTGTAGCATTGAATTCCCATTAGTAATAAAATCATTATTAATTTACATTTTTTTTTTAAAAAATGAATCCATTTAGACTTGATATTATGAAATAACTTTCCATAATATTCTCATGTCTAAAATAAAATCAGACTTTCAAAAAATTAGCTCTTAGGCATCGTATTTGATGCTTTACCATTAATTCAAAGGGAAAAAATCCTAAGGATAAAGGGTAAAGGGGTTTAGAATTAAACAATCAAATATTTAAAGATAGGGATGATAGGATTTATTTCCTACCCCAGAATCATAATGATTTAACATGTAAAACATCAAAGAACAACCAAAATGGGCCTAAAAAAACAATAAAACAAAACAGGGGAAAAAGTACAACAATAAGAAAAAACAAGAAAGAAAACATTTAAAAAGCAAAATGTTATAATTCTAAATTAAGCCTACACTACTCCTAAGCTAAAATTTACATCTATTCTAGATGGATGGGGATGGCACAGCTGAGGAGTAATGCTTCAAGAACTATCCATTAACTAATAAAGAGAGATCATTTGATATCAAATCCTTGAATCTGAAGGTATTGCATCTTGATATTTCATTTATTTGATAAGGACCAATATAGAGAGGACCAAATAAAAAATTCTATAAGTTTTCACCTTAGCTTTCATTTTGAAACACTTTTATAAAATGTCTTGATGTTTTTTGAATTATTGGATGGATTATTCATGTACATATTCCATTTTAACAATGTCAAGCAATCTCAAGTTCACCCTTCCATTGCTTTCCATGTATTATTTCATGAAATGGTACATAGGTATCCTGAATGTTACTAGGATTATGGGTTATTTTCAATACACTAAAATAGATGGTAAAATTTTGAAGGATTTTTTATATCTGGTTTGATTGGCCCAAAATGCATATAACTATAGTGAATGCTAATCTCTAGGTCATTTCTCAAAATATCTTTTTATCACATCGACTAGATTTTTATTTTTGTATTTAGGTAGCCCATTTTTCTATGGATAATAATTGGATGGAAAAATTAATAAATGTTTTTCCATAAGCCCATATCATGAGTTATACTAATTTGAAATAAGGTCTATTGTCACAAACTAATGAAACTGGTGTCCCAAATTTGGTGATCGCATTCTCCACCATAAATTTGATAACTTCCTCTACAAACTATTATTATTAGAAACAACTTAAGTCTACCTTATGAAATAGTTTGTAGTGGTTAGTATGAAATTATGTCCAAATGATGAATTGGTTTTAAGGATTCAAACAAAATCCCATCCCCATTAAGAAAAGGGACATCCTTCGATTATAATTTTAAGTGGCATTACAACATGGACTTCTTTTTTCGTGAAAGTTTGACATTTTTGGAAAGTTTGAACGTGATTATATACATAATTAAATATTATGAGCTAATATTACCCATCTCATATTATCTTATGGGTTGTTTCAGTCCTCGAAGGATGATGACTACCTAATATTTTATGAAATTTAGTCATGAATTATTTAGATTATTTCTTTTACATGCACCATAGATATATTATTTCAAAATTAATTCTTATAAACAATAATTTTTTTTTATCATATAATGGGTTTATTTTATATTTATATCTCATTTTTTCTTAATTTAGTTATGGAGGGGATCTTATTTATAGCTAGTAGTGGATGACTTGACTATACGAGTCATTGTCCACCATCTATGTTTATTCTAGATGAATAATAGTGATTATGGGATCAATTTTTGTCATCATATATGTAGGGCCTTGAATTATAGAAATATTTTTAGGTCTAATTTCCAAGTCATATTATTAAAAATTATACACCCATATGCCTTTATAAACACAAGGTTCATTATATGCAAGCATGATTTGTGTGGCTGGGTTAAAGACAATAGCATAGACTTTGTTATACAAGATATAGTTTAAAATTTTCTTCACCACATTCAACAAAGCGTAAGTGTGCTTATATTGAGTGGCTTATTTTAGATCTAAATCCTTTAATTTCATGATCATGAAGGATATGGGGTTCTCTTATTCATATTTTTTTTGGCATGAGTATAGAAATTATGGTTTACATAAAATCAAAAGAGTATAGGTAGAAGTATTTTATGTAGTTTAGGATTATCATAGTTGGGACCTAAATGATGGTGATCTTAATGTCTTGGAAGGTTACCATGATTGGTGAAGTTCATTTTAATTTTGAATCTTCTTTCAACTTATCATTATAGGTTTAAAAATATCAATAAAACTAGAAATCAATGTGCATATGAAAATAATTTATCCAAATAAGTATTTAAATTCACTTTTTTTTTTATGATAAATTGTGTCATATTGTCAAGGTCAATATATATACCATATTTTTTAATAATGTGTTCCATAATTTTACCTTTAGTTACCACACTTACACTCTTTTCAGGTTTCAAGGAAATACCATAACTCCTTCACCTTTTGAATATATTTTTTAGATGTGATATGTGATAAATTTATATTTTGAGAACATGGATATGTTATCCAGAGGATTTAGTAAAAACAACTTTGAAACAAGCTTTCCTTCGTAGACCTATCTCTACTAACTCTCTCAAATCATTATTTTTGGTGATTAGACAATTGTATAAGGTTTATAAACCAACCAATTAAGGATTAAAGTACCCTATATGTTATTATAATAACACATAAAATTTCAGATTTTAAATCAAAATGGAAGTACACTATTTTCAAAGATTTTTACTCTTTTAGGTCCCTTTTTACTAGCCTTGTAGAGGAACTTTTCATGAGGGTTTTTCAAATAGAGGTTTTAAAATTACAAAAATATACTTTTAGATACCCATTAAGGGTTTAAAACACTATAAAAAATTTTAAGATCCAACTCACTAAGAAAGTACATTAACCCTAAACATATCTCTATCAATTAGGTTTCTTAGGCCTAAAAATATATTTTTGTTATAACAAGATCCACACATGCCAAAATGGAAAAATAATTTTTGATTCACCTTTAGGATGAAAAACCAATCATCCTTGCCAAATTTAGAAGTCTAGTTCACTCTCCATGTACCAAAACCATGAAATGGTCAAACCTTTTCATTAGGTCTTTGACACAAGCCAAGACAAAGGGAAATTTAGATTTTAAGAACAAAAAAGAGTTTTTAAGGTTTATTTTTAGTTGGGAAAAGTATGTGTAATATCTAAAAACACTCATAGATATCAAACACCCTTCTTTAATTGACACAAAATTCAAAAACTACCAAAACTCACCTAAAGAAGCCTCCAAATGGCTGGGTACATGTTTGTGTGGGTAGAGCTATAGGATTTGATTAATTTTGAATATTTATTTAATTTTTAAACATAAAAACAAGTTATAATTGTTTTATATTCTCTATTCACAACTTTTTTAACATAAAGAAACATATAAAGAATGCAAGAATATTCAATACTCTTTTGAAAGTGAAGCATGTTACACTAGACTGTATACAGACTGAGGTAACCCTATATCTACTTGTAAGTAATAAATATATATTTAATGTGTAAATATAATCAATTTAAAAATATCTTTAATTCATATATACTTAATTTCAAAACCAATACATTCCCAAAAACTAAACTCTTTAATTAGCATTCATGTCATACATGTGCTTGCACAAAATTTTAAAAATATTTCCTTCTTGGACCAATGTTATCTTTCTCTCTCATTATTGGATATTCAAAACTTAATTACTAAATTTATTATTATTTATTTCAATCATTTATAAATCAATATATATTCCTATAAATTCTTTAACTATCCAATATCAATCTAATGTAGGTCATGAAAGGACTTAAAATGTATTTGTTTAAACTAGACCATTGACCAACATGACAAATTATTTGATACAAGGTGATATAAACATTATAAGTCACATGAAGAACATATAAATATTTAAAAAAACCAAAAACATCTTTATCAGTCACTATAATTTTGTAAAAGTCTCTAAAACTTAAAGAGAACAAATCAAAACATTGAATTTAAATGTTGGTAGGAAAGTAACAAATTCACATTCTAAGAAACCTAACCTACTAAAAAAACTTGGATATTATTATAAAGTTAATTTTAATACCTATAATACCCATAAAACAAACTAATTAATTAAAAATTTATAATAACAAACCAAAATTGAAAACTTGCATTTATGATCGTGCATCATAATCCCAACATGTAGAAAAATGGACTCATGAACTATTGTTCATGAGGTATGTAAGAGTATTCACATGTTTTTTGATATATTATTATGTAATATAATTATTGTATTCATTATTTTGATGTTTAAACTTAACTATATACTTTAAATACTCTATGTTTCTTATTTTCTTGATAATCTTCTTGTCCAAGATGAACTTCAAATCCTCTTTTTTGAATGTTGGAAACTAAATTTCACATTATTTAAATGTTTTACCTTATTATCCTATTTATTTATCACTATTTTCGTATTATTTTAATGGATATAGGTATACAACATTTAAAATGGGAGAGATTCCACTCCACTAGGAAACTCTATCTCATAAACATTATTAGAGAACTTCTTTAAAACTTTTCAAGGACCTATATTTTTCATCTTGAGTTTATTATACACAAATTTTGGAAACCTATTATTTACTAGGTGATATAAAAAAATTTCAAAAATTTCAAATATAACCTCTCTTCTCTTCAAGTCTATTTGTTTTTTGTATTTCTCTACACTTATTTTTAATTTCCTTTTTACCTGTTCATGTATTTATTGCATAGCTACAACATACTCTTATCCTTCAACACACATTTTATCCATTTTTATTAAGCCACTCAATCCAAATAATCATATTTCCTACATGCCATACATTACATAAAATAGGCTCATGTAAATTCTCCTATTGAAATATTCATTGTATGTAAACTTTGCTTATGGTAGTACCAAATCCCATTACTTGGCAATAACTCTGGATAGGAACCTTATAAATTTTACTAAATTCATGTTTACCACCTCAATTTTTATATCTAGTTTAGGATGGTATTATAAACTAAATTTAATATTTGTTCCAAGATTCTTCCAGAAGGTCCTCCAAAAGTGACTTATAAATTTGGTGTCCTTATTAGATATGATGCTTATTGGTAGCCCATGTAGTTTAACAACCTCCTTGAAGAAAAGATTTGTTATGTTTAGCATCACTATTATTTTTACAAGTTATAAAGTGTTTCATATTGGAAAACATTTCCACTACTACAAAGATAGATTCATATCCTCTTTGAGTTCTATGTGTCCCCATGACAAAATCCATATTAATAGAGTCCCATGGTCTATTTGGGGTAGGTAAAGGATGATAAAAACCTACATTTTTATTTTTAACCTTAAAAATTTTACAAATATTAAATATTTATACATAAATTCTTACCTTTTTTTGTATTATAGGCCAAAATTAATTCCTGGTGAGTTGTCCTAACATCTTATGAAGTCTAAGGTGTCATTCCATGCTACCATAATACTTATCTTTCATCAAGTTCTCCCTCATTTAAATATTTGGAACACATAATTATATTACTTTGAATAATAAACCATATTATATCATGTAATATAACCATGTTTTTATATTCAAGGTGGTTGGATGCTTACGAGCCTTATATGTTTCTTGAAAATTTGTATCACTCTCATAGAACTCCTTAAGAGAATAAATGCCTACACTTTCAATATGAACTCCATTGACTAGAAAAGTCCTCATAATCAAAGTATTTACCACCTTATTACTTTGGTCTTTCTTATGTTTGGTAGTAAAAGTGAAATTATGCAAATATTTTATCCATTTCATATGCCTTGGATTGAGCTTGGCCTGACTAGTGATGATTTTTTAGAGAATGGTTATCTTTGAAGATCACAAACCCTTTGAGCATTAGATAATGTCACTACTTTCTCAAGGCATGCACCATTGTATATATAGAAATATAAATCATAAAATGATTACTTATTTTTAGAATCATTTTTTTTCACTAAAGTATTCTATAGGCTTTCCCTCTTGGTTTAAGATAATCGTAACGGCTACTCCACTTGCATCACACATTGCCTTCATGGATTTATAAAAATCAAGGAGTGTTAGGATGGGTTGTTTAGTGATTTTATTTTTCAAAAATTTAAATTTTATTTCATCCATGTCAATCCACATAAACATTTTATTATATCCTATAATAGTTTTGATGATTGGGGCACAAATTCCACTAAAATTTATAATGATTTTTTTTATAAAAACTTACAAGGCCATGAGAAATTCTTACCTCTCTAACTAATTTAGGAGTTGGCCACTTAATTATCGATTTAAATTTATATCTATCCATTTTTCATACACGTTGATATATCACAAAGCCAAGGTATAAAAAATTTGTCTTCATGAATATACATTTATTGATATTGATTAGTAACTTCTCCTCTTGTATCCATATCATTACCAAATGAAAATGATGGATATGTTATTCTTTGATATTAATATAAATCAGTGTGTCATCTAAACAAACTTAAACAAACTTATCTATGAATGGATTAATAACTTCATTCATGAGCCTCATGAATGTACTAGGTGCATTAGTGAGGCTAAATGGCATGACAAGCCATTCAGACAACCCTTAATTAGTATTGAAGGTTATTTTCCATTCATCTCTATGCTTAATTTTGATTTGGTAATATCCAATCTTGAGGTCAATCTTGGGGAAATAGTTTTACCCATTAAAAAAATCCATCAAGACTTCAATCCTCAAGAGAGGAAACTTATACCCTATAGTGATCTTGTTGATTTCTCTTAAATCTATACACATCATCCAATCTCCTTCTTTCTTAAGAATTAACACCATTGGTAATGTACATGGGATAACAATGTACTTAACCAACCTTTTATCCAAAATTTAATTAAATTTATTTTTTATCTCAACATTTTCTTGTGGTGTCATCTTATATGAAGCCTCATTAGGCAAGCTTGCTCCTTGAATGAAGTCAATGTGATGACTAATTTTTATTATGGGTGGTAGCTTAATAGGTAGTTCATATACTATGATATCAATATATTATTTTATCACATATTACACCTCTTGATTCAAATAATTCACCTTGGTTGTTGTTATGACTATTATAGTCTTGAGTACTACTATAAATCTTAGCTCTTCTTTCATTGCATTCACAAAATATTTTCCACTCACTACTGTTACACTTGAACCAATATTTTTTTCACCATATTTGTATTTTTTAAGAAACAATATATTGCTTATACCATAGTTATATAGGGTATAAACATTTCTCCTTCTATCATTTGATGTCTTTTTATCATATTTCCAAGGCCTTTCAAGTAGCACATGGCACATGTCCATTGGCATAATGTCACAAATGACTTTGTCTTTATAACTCCTAATTTGAAATTCCACCCAAATTTTTTTATTAATCTATACTTATTGATCTTTTTTAATCCATGAAACCATGTAGGGAGTTGGATAAGGCAGCCTTTTCAATCTTAGTTTATCCACCATTTCAAATAAAACTACATTATTTATGATACCTAAATAAATAACTACTATTCAAAATTTACCTTGACACTTGAATGAGGTATTGAAAATAGTCTTTATTTGTGAAGGTTCCTTCTCTTTATGTGTCTTTATCATCACTCTCCTCATAATAAAAGCTTCACCCACCTCTAATTCTTTTACATGAGATGGAGAGCTAACACTCTCCCATTATATTACTTGAACAACTTGATTTCTATTTTTAGTCTTATAAATTACTTCTTATTGACCCTCTAGTCACTCCTAGAACCTATTTCCTACAAATTTATTACACTTGAAACACTCACTTGTGAATCCATTGGATCCTCTTCCTCTTGATGCATATCCACATCTAAAATATGGACTTATACCTCTAAATACACCTCTAGGATTAAATGAATTTTATTTTTAAGTTAAATCCTATCCATTATTTATTTGTGAGGTATTTATACCTCATTTATTACCCTTTAATTTTTAACATTTTCCTCTACCTCTATTATACTATCTTTATTTTCAACTAATCTTGGCTTTAGATTTCAATGCAAGCTGATATCATTCTTCAAGAGTCTTGGGGATAACTAAAATTAATTTATATTGTAAATTGTGCCTTAATACTATAATATATATAGAAATTTTTTATTTATCCTCCTCTATATTACCTAATCTGATGACCAAATTATAAAACTCCTCTATATATTCTTTGACACTTATTTTGTTTTGCATCAAAGTCTGTAGTCTTTTGAAGAGGTTAGTTTCATAGTCACTTTACAATAATATTTCATTCAACTTGGAGAAAATATAGTAAAAAGACCAAATATTTGACCTATCTTTCTTTATTATTTATTCTTTGATGAAATCCCACCAAAGGGATGCATGTCCTTTTGGTTTTTTGAAAGCAAACTTCACCTAGTTCTCCTCTAAAACACTTTCATAATTACAATATTTTTCTAGTTATATAATCTAATCATAATTTATTATCCATATAAACTTAATAAATATGTAATAATATATAATTTTGGTTTGGAACCCTATTTTATTATTTCCTTTATTCTTCTTTCAAGACCTTGTTCATCACAATCTCCAACTTCTCCATCTTCCTCTTCTAACTCTTGAGTTTCTTCCTCTCTATCACTTTCATCCCCTATTAAGACTCCCCTTCTTTGATTAACTTATATCATGGAAACCTTAGCATAGAAAAAAACCCTTAAGTTTTTTAATTCATCCAATATAGTTTGAATATTGGTTATATTCCTTCTAGCTGATCAGAAACCACTCTCCAAGCTAGCTATCCAAAAATGATCAATTCACTCTTATTATCTAAGAGTGCACACCTTATTTATATATTATTTAGGTATCAAAAAATATTTTAAAGCAAATTAATGTAGAGTATTTATTACAAACAAATTTTAAACAAGCTTTCCTTTGTAGGCCTATCTATAATAGCCCTCTCAAAGCACTATTTTGGGTGGTTATACAAATTTAAAAGGTTTTAAACCAGAAAATTAGGGATTCAAGTACCCTATATCTTCTTATAATAACACAAAAAAATTCATATTCTAACTCAAAATGGAAGTACACTATTTTCAATGATATTGACTCTTTAAGGCCTCTTTCTAGTAGCCCTATAGAGGTACAATTATTAAGGTTTTTTCAAACATAAAATGTTTCAAAGAAATAAAAGGATATTTTTGGATACCTACTAAGGGTTTATATCAATATATAAAATTCAAATATCTAACTCATGAAACAAACACATTAACTCCAAGCGTATGTCTATCAATTAGGTCACTTGGGCCTAAAACTATCATTTTGCTCTAACAAGATCCACACATGCCAAAATGGAAAAATAATGTTTTATTCACCATTATGATGAAAAAACCATCATCCATGCCAAATTTAGAATTTTGATTCTCTCTATATACCAAAACCATGAAATGGCCAAACCTTTTCACTATTAAGATAAATTAAAACCCATATCACCAAATTGCATACAAGAGAAACTATGAAATGAATTAATCAAAAAATAAAAATAAACAAAAAAATATACACATAATAGGAGACACTAGATTTAACATGGATCACCCAAAATAGGCTACATCTACCAAACTTGTCCAGTATATTATTTCTAGCATTATAAGGGAGAAACAAAATCTTATAACAAACTCTGTTACACCTCTCTACCTTTTTCCACCTCCACTTTGTGTTAATTTTTCACTTTTTTTATTTTAGCCATATCTTAATAAATTTTAGGGTGAAAAAAAACCTAAACATAACCTCTACCATCAAATATGGAAACCTATAATCCATGGCCCAGATTGACTACAAAATTACAATTTAATAAGGCAATTTTAATAAAAAGAATGGGATCCAAACCTAGCTAAAAAAACTTAGAATTTTAACCTCTGATCCTAGAAGACAATCAGGATCCACACCTAAAAATCTCCCACTTAAAGACTGATTGTAGAAACTCCACTGCTACTACATCCACTATATTATCTAGACTTGGATAAGTTTTGTAATTTAATTATCATACATGAAGAGCAATTAAATTTGAAAAAATCTTTGGCTTCTCTCTTGTAACTACCTTGGTCATCATATCTATAGGATTTTTATTGGTATGTATCTTCTTCAATTTTAGTTGCTCTTTATCTATCACTAAATGAATAAAATGATACTGCAACTGAATATGTTTTGTTCTAGAGTGAAAAGCTAAGTTTTTTGTTAGATGGATTACACTTTGATTGTCAATCCCAATTATTCCATCAAACTTTGTTACCAAATTATTTCCTTGCTTTATTCTATAGCAATAACATACTCAACCTCTATGGTTGAATGTGCCACAATATTTTGTAACCATGATACTCAACTAACTACTATACCACCTACTCTAAACACATACCCTATAAAGCTTCTTCTACCATCCAAGTCATCTACCATGTCTGAGTCAACATATCCATGTAATGTCACATCTGATCTACCATAGATTAACATTGTATCTATGGTCCCTCTTAAGTAATGAAGGATCCATTTTACTACCTTCCAATGTTCCTTTCCTAGATCACTCATGAACCTACTCACTACTCCCACTGCATGTGCAATGTCTAGCCTTGTACACACCATTACATATAGTAAACTACCAAATGATGATGAGTATGTAATTTTAAACATCATGTTATTTTCTTTTTGTGTTTTACAACATTCTTCCTTTCTTAATTTAAAGTGTGTAGACAAATGTTTCCCACCTAATTTTGTATCCTACATATTAAATATTTATAACACTTATTTGATGTACTCTCCCTATGATAATTCCATATTATTATTCTTTGTATCTCTAATTATCCTCATACCAGTGATCTATTTAGTTGCACCTAGATCCTTCATATAAAAGCTATCATGTAACTATTTTAGATCCTTCATAGAAAAGATATCACTTAACAATTTCTTGAGTACATTAATATTGTGCATGTTGGAAACAACTACAAACATATCATCTACATATAAAATCAAAATAATGTACCTACCATTTTCAAAACTTTAAAAATATACACAATGGTCTGAATTCCATCTACAATAACCCTTTTCGATCATACAACTATCAAACTTGATATACTATTGTTTTGGAGTTTGTTTTAGGCCATACAAGCTCTTCTCTAATTTTCACACTAAATTTTCCTTATCTTTGACTTCATATCCCTATGGATACTCCATATATATTTCCTCCTCTAAGTCACCATGAAGGAATACAATATTCACATCTAACTATTCAAGGTGAAAATCTTCTACTTTTACCAAACTTAAAACATTTCTTATAGAAGTCATTCTAGCTACTGGAGAAAATATTTCATCAAAATATATACCTTTCTTTTTTACAAAACCTTTAACGACCATTATGGCCTTAAATTTATTTTTACCTACATTATCCTCATTTATCCTATATACCCACTTATTTTTCAATGCCTTCTTTCCTTTGGGAAGCTCCACCAAATCCCATGTCTAGTTTTCCATTAGAGCATCATACTCCTCATCCATAGCTTGCTCCCACTTATCCTTGGCATCAATATGCACTAATTATTTATATATTTCTATCTCACCACAATCATTAAGTAATAAATAGTATAATTAAGGAAAAAAATAATTAGGTGGTCTACTTACTCTTGTAGATCTTTTAATAGGGGTTTAAAGTACCTATTCTTGTTACACATTTTGATTAGGAACCTTTGGAACATGTTTTATATAATGTATTCTAATACTATATATTCCCTTTTGGATTATTCTTGCTTCTTTTCCTATAGTTGGTATCTATACATGACATTTTCATGGAATACAACATCTCTACTCTTGATTATTTTGTTTTCTTCTATATTCCATAATCAGATTCTAAATTCATCAATTCCATAACCAATAAATGTGCATTTATGAGACATATATTCTAACTTATTCATTTGATCTTTGTCAATATAAGAAAATGCCTGACAACTAAAAAATATTATAAAATGGTAGTATACCTTCTTTCCAATCTATGCCTCTTTTGGTGTTCCACCATCCAAAGCACTCAAAGGTCCTCTATTTATCAGATAAATCGTTATAGTTATAACATCTACCCAAAACTATAAAGGCAAACCTACATGTAATCTCATGCATCTAACACACTCCATAATAGGTCTATTCATTATTTGTGACATGCCATTCTATTAGAGTGTTTTTGGAACTCTTTCTATCGATTAATTCCACTTAATGAGAAGTAATCGTTAAAAGTGTTTCTATAATACTCATCTTTATTATTTGATCTGAGACATTTTAGTTTTAAACATATTTTATTTTCAAATAAATCTTTCCATTTATTGTGTATATCAAAAACATTAGACTTCCTTTTTATACAATATACATAAACCTTCCTAGTTGCATCATCAATACAAGTAACATAATAATTTGAACCACTAAGTGAATATACCTAATCTAGGCCCCATACATTTGTATGCACAAGCTCTAACTTTTTCTCCTTTCTAACTGGTCTAACCTTGAGAAACCTCACATGTTTTTGTTTCCCATATACATAGTACTCACAAAATTCTATATCTAATTATTTCAAACCTGATAGTTTATCCTTTGCATTTAGGGCCTTCATTCCCTTTTCACTCATGTCATCAAGTATATAATGCCACAAAGCTACATATTTACCTATAGTAGCTACAACATAAGATGAATTATCATTATTTATATTCAAATATAAAATGCCTTCTTTCTTATCTTTTTTAGCCATTAAATATCCCTTTGTAACCTTCCATTATTTGGTTGTAAATGTGACTGTACAACCCTCACTACCTAGCTACCCTATAGAGATCAAACTTCTCCTGAAGATTAGAACATGCCTAACATCCTTTTCTAAAAATGCTATATGATTAATCATCACCAAGGTAAATTTTCCCATAATTTCCTTGAACATAATCTATATAATAATGTCTATGAGGAGTGGCATGAAAAGAGGCACCTAAATATAAAACCCAAGATTCAGTAATATTATCAAAATAAAGTATAAGAGCATCTTGTAGTACATCACCTATTATATTTGATTCTCTATTACCTTCCTATTGGTCCTTACCTGATTTATCCTTTTGAAACCAACACTCTTTCTTTTGTGTCTTGGCTTATCATAGACCCAACATTCCATCTTGCCTCTTGATTTAGATCTTACACCCCATTTTGATTTCCCCTAATTTATTTTTCCTCTATTCTTCTACCTTCATTTGTTCTCCATTATTAATTCATTTCTAGATATGAATGTTTCACCTATTCTTTTCCTTCACATTTCCTCACTTAGGATAACACCCACCACATCTTCAAACTTTAGTTTGGCATTGTTAACCATAAAGTTGCTTACTACCATTATTAAAGTTATTCTAGCTATCAGGAAAGAAACAAAGAATAAGGAAATCCTTATCTTCATCATAAAAGTTAATATTTATAGAATGTAACTAACTAGTAATTGTGTTAAACTCATTTAAATGATTTGGTATTGAACCATTTTCATGTTAAGCAAATTTTTCATCAAAAATATTTTATTTAAGGTAGAGATCTTTTCATATAACTTGTCTAATTTTCTCATAAGACCTTATGTTATCTTCTCTTGTGATATGTTGAATTCTACAGAAGATGCAAGGCACAACCATATGGTTCCAAGGGATTTATGATCTAATAGTTCCTAATCTTATTTTGACATTTTCGATGGCTTCTTAGCTTGCCCTCCCAATGGAAAATATAGGTCCTTTTGGTAAATTTAATCCTCCATCTGCATCTTCCACAATATAAAGTTCTATCCATTAAACTTCTCTACCTTATATTTATTTTCATCTTCCATAGCTCCCACTTGAGGTCAAACCCTTTTCTTCCTAAAATTTAAAATAATTAAAAAAAACTTTACTCTATTACCACTTTTTAGGATAAATTAAACCCCAAATTTATCCCCAAATCGTATATAAGAGAAAATATGAAATGAATTAATCAAAAACTAAAAATAAATAGAAAACATACACATAATAGGAGACACCAAATTTAATGTGGTTCGTCCAAAATGGGATACATCCACCAAACTTGTCTAGTTTATTATTTCCAATAATACAAGGGAGAAATAAAATCTAGTAACAAACCCTGTTACACCTCTCTACCTTTTTCCATCTCCACTATGTGTTAATTTTTCACTTTTTTTTCTCTCAGCTATATCTCAATACATTTTAGAGTGAAAAAAACCTAAACATAACCTCTACTGTCAGATCTATAAAACTATAATTAATGGATTAGACTAACTATGAAATTAAAATTTAGTAAGGAAATTTTAATAGAAAATAATGGGATCTAAACTTGACTAAAAAAACATTAGAATTTTAACCTTTGATCCTAGAAGACAATCAGGATCCACACCTTACATTCAATATGTCTTTTACACATGTCAAGAGAGAGAGAGAGTTAAATTTAGTTTTCAAGAACAAAATAAGGTTTTAAGGTCTATTTTTAGTTGGAAAAGATATCTAAAAAGTCTAGAAACACTTAGAGATATCAAACACCCTTTTTTAATTGACACAATATTAAAAAACTACCAGAGCTCACATGAAGAAACCTCCAAATGGAAAGGCACATGTCTATGTGGGTATAGCTATAGGATTTTATAGAGTTGGAATATTTATTGAAGTTTTAAAACTCTAATCAAGTTATCCTCAACTAAATTTATTTATTCACAACTTTTATAACACAAATAAAAATATAAACAATGCATGAATCTTCAATACTCTTTTGAAAGTGAAAGATTTTACACTAGACTGTGTATAGATTGAGTTACAAATGTATCTAAATTTTTTTAGTACAATCATTTTAAAAATATCATTCATTTATATATACTATAGTTCTAAACTAATACATTCCCAAAATCTAAACTCTTTCATTGACATGCATGTCTTAAATGTGCTTGTGTAGAATTTTTAAATTATCTCCCTAGACTTGTGTTCTCTTTATATATCATTATTATATATTAAAAAATTCATTATTAAATTTATTATGGTTTATTTAAATCTTTTAAAAATCAATATATTCATATGAAGTTGCTAATTATCCAAGATCAATCTAATGTAAGTCTTGAAAAGACATAAGATGCATTTTGTTTTATGAGACCATTGAAAGACATGAAAAATGATGTGATGTAAGGTGATATAAACATTATAAGTCACTTTAATACCATATAAACACTTTAAAAACCAAAATACATCATTATCAATCACTATAATTTTGTAAAAGTCTCTTAAACTTAAAGAGAACAAATAAAAAATTTGAATTTGAATTTTGGTGGAAAAATGACAAATTAAAATTATAAATAATGTAACCCAATCAAAACACTTAGATATGATTATAAAGTGAATTTTAATACATATAAGACCCTTAGAAAAATAATCAATCAAAAATTGATAATAACAAGCCAAAATTGAAAACTTGGAGTGATGTTCTTACATTAGTATGTTATCCATATAAATTATTATGCATTTTCCAATTAGACCTTCAAATGAAAAATCAATAGACATATGAAAATTGGAAAATCCATTGATGAGGAAAAATGAAATTATCTAATAAGAAAAAGTATCCCAATTTATTTTAAATGTTTTTTTAAGTCAATCTTCCTAATTAACCAAGACTTGATTGTATCCCAAAAATCCATATAGTAATGACATCATCTGTGAACCACTAACCATTTGGATAACCTCATCAAGATATTGAAAAGGGTAGTTATCATTATTTTATTATCTATTAAAATTTATAAAATTGACATGTATCTATATTTCCCAATTTTTATTATGAACAATAATTGATTTGGTAACCTAAGTGGAATGATGAAATAGAAAAATAATTTTAGTTGAGTGAAATTTATGAACTTATTTATGGATAAGGGTCTCCAAGATGGGATTCATAGTTCATTGTCTTTACCTAAATCATTTCTAACCTTAATTAAGTAGGATGGTGAGTGTTATTAAATTTGGTTCAAAAAACTTAATGTCTTCATACATCCAAGAGATCACATTATCGTATTAGAGTAGTAGTGGATTTTATTGTTCAATCTAATATTGGGTGCACTCAAGGAAAATGTTGATGTTGTGAAAATTATTCGATCATCCTAGATTAATGGGTTGGATTTTTATCTACATAGGTTTATATTTTTTTCTTATTAAATAATCTATCTAAATTAAATATATTTTATAAGTATACCATGCCTTATGAGATATAGTTCTCTTTAAAATTCATGATTCCATCCATATTACATTATTATCCAAAATGTTATCTCCATATTTATCATCGAAAATTTTTGTATTTAATAACCTTGAATTTTTAAAGAACTATAGGATATGGTAATAATCATAAAAAATTGTATGTTTTCAATGTTTTTTAGAACTGAAGGACAAGGTACTAGCTCTATTGAGAAATGTTAAAACTAAAAATTTTCTAGGGGAGCTAGGTTCACAAAAAAGGCTACTAAGGAATATATGACTTGGTTATCTTCCATTGGAATATGGCTAACATTGAAAGCATTAAGAATTTAAATTAGGTCCCATATTTTTTGTTTGTATTTATTCAAGTAGGATAATTTACATTGAATTTTAATTTTGACCCAGTTGATCACTAACTTAATGTCCCAAAATAATTTCATATCTTTTAATTCATATTTTAGCATGACATGTAGGCCTAAGATTGATACTTCATATTGAAAAATATTTTTGGTACATGGTAATTGTATTCTATAAGAGGCCAAGTGTCATTTACCTTATGGAATAAATTTAAAATACGAGCCAAAAAACCTTATTTAGAGTAGGCCCCATCAAAATAGAGGGACCACAAGCTTGATAGGTCACATTTTTTTTAGTCTTATTGATATTGCACAATGTAGAGAGGGTGTAAATACAAATTTTTTAGGATATTACATTTAATTTATCATTTATTGCATTATATTATGTTACCATGTATTTAATATTAGTTTATTTATTGATTTTAATCTAGTTATTGAAACCTCTCTTAGGCAACCACATGTGAGAAAAGTTAGTGGTCATGCATCCATTTAAGGATTTAGATCAATATCTACTTAGTAACATCCCATACACCTCAATAATTTAAACCATATATTTTTGGAACTAATATAACTTATAGGGGGTGTGAATAAGTATTTAAAACATTAATTTAATTTCACTTAAGCATTCATGAACATGCATTCAAGCATGTAGATCAAATAATGACTAAGTAACCATTCACATGTGCATGAAACATAAGAACATAAGATGAAAACAAATTATATGTGGGAAAACTCAAGGGGATGAAAACTAAATAATATTTTTAAATGAAAAATAATACTATAATACAAAACCAAATTTATTGAAGCACCCACTTCACATGGATCACCAACCCCAATTAGCTAAGCACCAACTCATCTAGACTTTAACAAGCACCAACTTGTAAGGAGGAACCAAACCCTTAGATAAATCAACACAAAATTAGACACTTTAAAAAAATTATCACCTTTATAATACATTTTTACTCATAAAATATATTATGGTATCCTTCATTATCTCTTCACACACTTCTATCCCTCTCAAACTGGCCTCAAGCCTTTTTCTCTTAATTAACCCTTATCAAGAGTAAATAGGTCATATGAATTTGATACTCATATGTAAAACCTCTATCAAAACATAATCACTAATCCTATACACTACTATATTTGTCTATAATACCTTATTCTACTCACCAATATGTTATATTGTTTTCTTCTACTCTTCACACCATAATAGGCCTAAAATTATGTAGTATTTATACAAGTCACTTGTTCATATCCTTCTTAGTAGGATAAAAAACCTTACCCTTAATATTTAATCCATGAAATTTATCTTATAAAATCTCATATACATGTATAAAACTTTATTTGATTCCATTTATGTATGACCTACCTCTATTAAGCCTTATCTCATCTTTAGGTCTCATGGGGACCTAATCCCATTAGGTATTCTTAGGACACGTTATACTTTGACTTCCTTGGAAAACTTAAAACCTCCATATATGGTAGGAAAATATAATAAAAACTAAAATATATCCCTAATAATCTCATCTATTCTTCATAACACATTTTTATCTCAAACCACTACTTATATCACACCATTAGTACTTGTTCATATTAGGCTTGTGCATACTAAGAAAGTATGTTTTAAACAACTAAAGTATAAACACAATTTAAAAACAAAACCATAAAAATTTATATATATATATATATAATATAAATTAACTTAATATCATCAATATATTTTTTGTACTTCCCCATATAGGGCAAAATGACTCAAACCCTTCTTTGCAACTAGCCCACTTAAAACTCCCAGAACAGTCCAAAACCTAGTCACGAGTAGCTTGATATTAAACACTTGAAAGAACATATTAAATCACATAAAATTAATTAAAAATATATTAAAACATACTTGGATCAATCTAAAAATTTTATCATAATATCTAATGTAACATATTGGTCTTGCAAACCAATTTGTTGACCTTTTCTCTCAAAAACTTCACTCTACCTGATAAGTCATTTTGAATTCAATATTTAAACCTATTAAACTAACTTAAAATATCATTAAAATTATTAATATGTCATTAAGTTTACAAAAAAAAATTATTATCATTATATACATTAAACTATGGATAATAACCTCCAACTCATCACTATAACTTGATTACTAGATCTGCTAGTTTACCTTCAAACACAATCATGGTGATAATGACATTCAACACCTATGTAGACATTTTAAGATACTTATTATGCATGGGGATGGTCCTATTTTATCATTATACCATTATATATATATATATATATATATATATATATATATATATATATATATATATATATATATATATATATATATATATATATATATATATATATATAACATGGTAATATGTAAATATTGGTCTTGTATAGTAATCTCACAACCTTACACCTTCAATGTCTCATTTGCAATAGACAGGTTAACTGATGAGTAATATTTTCATCAAAACCATTGACTTACAAACCATATTTAAAAATTTAACATTTATTAAAATTATTTAAAAAATTATCAATTCACTTTTATTTATCCCTAATCCATGCTAACAAATCCCTAATCAACTTCTCACTTTTGCCTAGTTTTCTCACTGTCTGCACCATTAGGCTTGTTAGAGACTAATTAACTTAGAGGACCATTTTATCACACATAGGGTATATAAACTGATTAAAAACCACCATTTACATAAAATTTAATCCTAAATATTCAATATTCTTCCATTTTTTAAGTTTAACTTGGCCAACTCTGACTGCTACTATAAATATCTGAGAAACAAGACTTTTCTTGTAGGCTCCACTCACTCACTTGACAAAAAAATCTCACTTAGAGGTTTGTGGGAGAGTTTAATACATCCTATAATAACTTAAATATGTTTTTCAATCAATTATGATAACTTTATAGTAATATCATTCTTATTGGGTCATTATTAGGGTTCTTTAAGGGTTTAAACCATCTTATAGTCTTAATGATCATTCATAAAGCATAGCCCCTCATTCTAAAACCCAATGATTGGAAATTTGGTATAGCACCCTTCCCCATATACCATTAATATATTAGGTTATTATGAAGATCTTACACATGACAATGGGTACTTGAAATTTATTCTTAGGTTAAGAACCCTTCATTCTATGCACTTGAGAGACCTTACAACACTTTTTCTTGCCTTAAACTTCAAAATTTGACCTATAATTGGTTAACATATTTGAAATAACATGAAATACCTATAAAATTATCATTTTTTAATACTTATATTGAAATTTGAATCTCATAACTCATTTGGCCATGCTCTCTCTCTCTCTCTTTGCTCTCTAGGCCTACACTTACAAGTCATAATAGGCCTTAAAACTGACCTTATATCCACTTTTCAAGATTTTAAAACATCATATACAAACTCAAAAAACCTATATATTTCTCAAAAAATACTTTACATCCTTCATAGGCCTTAAAAACATCTCATGACACCTCATTTGGTCAGGCAAGGTCTAAAACTAGTCTAGTTTCATGCTACATCTATAGGTCCTACCCTTGGAGGCTCACTCTAAGGCTCTCATGAGTGATCCAATGCCTCATATAAATTTATAAAAAACTTAATATAGCCTCTTATTCCTCTTTTCATCCATATTATATGCCACCAAACTCAGACCTTCTCATAAGGTCTATTCATTCAATGACTAGTGTCATGACTAGGCTTCTCAAGTACTTGAAGCTTAATAATTTACCTTGAAACACTCCCTTATGTTTATACACCTTGATCATATGAATTTAATGCTACTTAGATAATGTCATGACTTTGTACACACCTCTTAATGATAATCATGCACATGTTCATGATATGACTAGGCTTCTCAAGACACCTTATACTCAATGACTAGTACTCAAACATGCTTATCTTGGATTGAACCTTGAAATAAACATAAAAATAATAATTAGGTTTACTTAAAATTATCTCTCAATAAAGATACATTAGGTTTCCTTCAAATTATCTCTTATCATATGGTTTCTTTATCTCATTAGGAACACAAGATCATACCTCACAAAGCACACACCATGAATATTGACATCAATGACATCAACATTGAAATCAAATTATATCAACCTTGACATCAATGAAAACACTTCTCAAAAAACTCCCCCTTTGTCATTGATGGAAAAAAATTCTTCAAACTGATCACTTTCATCTCCCCTAGTCTGGTCAAATTCCCTTCTTCGACTTTCTCCCCCTTTTACATTAATGACAAAGATCTTCCACAAATATCATCTAGAAACACACCTTATTTACAAAAAAATTTAAACACATATAATATGAATCATTAAAGAAACACGCTCCCCATCAAACCATGCATACATCTTTCAAATTAAACTCAGATTATAGAACCACTTTAATGAAGATCAAGCTCAGTCAATAGGATAAATATCTCCCCCTAAAACCAAGTATCCATCATGCTTATGTTAACTGAAGAATTTCTTAATGAAACCTAATTAAGTTACTCCTTTCCATAGGGCACTAAAACAACACCAATTCAGGAGATTCAGATATCTCTATGCTCTCACAAAACTGGATGTCCTTCAATATCCTTTTAGATTTGAATGGTACTATAGTATTGATCTCTTCATAAACTATTTGATCATCAATATTAGTTGATAATAGACATTATTGAATTGATTTCATATCTAAGGCATGTTTTATTACATCAAATAGTCCACTTGAGCTTGTAGACTAGCCATCCTTACATCTAATATATCATTTAGGTTTATAGACATGCTTTAAAGGACCATAATCTGATGCCAAGTTTTAGAAGAAAGATGACTAAGAGGGGGGGTGAATCAGACTTTAAAATATTTACTTCAATTCCACTTAAGTATTCATGAACATTCATTCAAGCATGTACATTAAGTAAGCATTCACATATACATGAAACATAATAACATAATAAAATTAAACTTATGTGTGGTAAACCATTAATGGAATGAAAACCCAATAATATATGAAAATATACTAAATTCCTATAATATAAATACCAACTTTAGTGAATAACCCACTTCACATAGAGTATCAACTTAGTTAGGCTTTAGAAAATACTAACTTACAAGGAGGCACCAAACCCCTAGATGACTCAGAACCAAATTAGACACCTAAAAAACTTGATCACATTAAAAATTCCTTATTTATAATATAATATATGATGATATCCTTCCTCATATCTTCACACACTTTTATCCCTCTCAAATTGGCCTCAAGCCTTCTTCACTTAATTGGCCCTTATTAAGAGTAAATAAGTCATATAACCTTGATCCTCATATTCCAAACCTATATCAAAACTTCATAAATAATCACATACACTAATATATTGGTCTATTATACCTTATTATGCTCACCAATATGTTATTTTTTTCACTTCCACTCTTCACACCACAATAGGCCTAAATCTACTTAGTATTTATGTAAGTCACTTATTCATATCCTTCTTAGTCAACCAAAAACCCTTAACCTTCTTAGGTAAAACATGAAATGAATCTTATTACATATAATATACATGTATAAAATGTTCTTTTAGTCCCTTTAGGTCTAAACTACCTCTATTAGGCCTTATCTCATCTTTAGGTCTCATGGAGTCCTAATCTTATTAGGTCTACTTAGGACATGTTTAATTTTGCCTTCCTTTGAACAATTATAAAATAAATATATGGTAGTAACATATCACAAAACACTAAAATATATCATTTCTAAGATCTCTATGGTTAATAAAACTTGTTATCTCAAACCACTACTTGTAGTACACCATTAGTATTTGTTCATATTAGGCATGTGCATACTCATAAATTCTATTTATAAAAACTAAAGTATAAACATAATTTTTGTAAAAAAAAATGACAAAATTATATATATACAATATACGTGATATTAATATAATCACTATGTTTTATACTTCCTAATATATGGCAAAATGACTCAAACCCTTCTCTACAAGTAGCCCACTCAAAACTGCTAGAACACTCCAAAACCTAGTCATGAGTAACATAATCAGGGACTTAAAATGTGATGCAAAGGTTATAAAAAATATATCACTTAAGACTTATCCAATAATTCATAACCTTTCTCATATCAATAATTTATTCCTTAGACAATTCACCTTCACATTTGTTACACTATTCACTCTTTAGACTAGAGTGATGAATTCACATAAACACTAACTGTTATGAATTCAATATTTGTTTGAAAATTATAAACATATTAAACATGATTATTACCTTATGACATCTTAGTTATAGTGAATAAAATTCTTACCAATAATTTTCAAATCTTGATCATGATTCAATACCCTTTCTACCACTTGAAAGACACACTCAATCCTGTTTGTTCCCTCATACATATAATCAACATAGGATGTACAGTCAACAAGTCTTTGTAAAAAATAATTAATTATATTAAATAATATTTAAACTCCTATAAAATCTTACACACAAATTCCAAATTTTTTTCTATCTAGTCTTTTTTGTGATGGAAGCATAAATATTGATTGTTTCTTAATAATAAAATATAAGAATACTAAAATAGTTATGTAGTGTCTAAAAACCTTCTCACAAAGGAATATTATATTCAATCATTGGAAAATGTAATAAAACATTCAATACAAAGAGATACCAACTCACCAACCTATTTTTGTAATTTGATTAGACACGTCCTTCAATTTATAGATAACCAGATCATCACCTCTACTCAAAACTTTTACAATTGTTTTATTTTTACTCACTCTGAAATCAATTATAACATGCGAATCTGAAAAGGATCAATATATGGTTTTAGGATTTTATACTATTTTAAAATAACTTTGAAAGTAATTTTAGGGTTTTACTTACCTACTACACTCTTTACAATCCTTAGAAAACCTCCTTCACCTATGTTCATGTTCTCCATAGAAGATTAGTGGACTGTGTATATTTTAAGTAGAACTGTCAAGCCTGAGAAGGGATTCTTTGGGTCTTTTTATTTTTTGAAGTGATGGTGAACCATAATAAAACTATAATAACATTTGCTTAATAGTATACACTCATTATATTAACATGTACCTCTATTGCACATTTACACAAAGAATTTATTAATGATGTACACTAATACCATGACATTCAAATCTATGATTGGTTCTGCATTCAATACTCCTAGAAAATTTTTAACACAAGTTCAAGTACCTTTTCATATAACACAAGATATACATGCACATTTGGTTACTTATCATGCAATAACTTGATAATCTTTTACCCCCAAAATAGCTTTCATTCTTTACAATCCTTAGTGATCCATTTATACATTATGAACAAATGATCATACTACATCATCGCCATCACATACATAAAACTTACATTCATGTTAAAACTCAAATTCATCAATACATAAAAACAAGGAAAAATAATTTTGAGAATTAGTTATCAATTTTTTTAAAGAAAACTTTTCATTAACCTCTTTTGGGATTACAACTACTACACATTCTAATGTTGGTATCCATGCACAGCTACCTTCCTTTATATTACTCTCTTATATATAATTTAGGGTTTACAACAAATTTATTATGAATAAATTTAGAGGTTATGACCATTAACTATTATCCATGTTCAATTTATAAGTTGTCCTTTTCACCAAGAGACTATATTCAGTCCTTTATCCACAAAACTCAAACAATATAGGTAGAATGATATTCTAATTTAAAATTACTTCAAAGAACTTTTAAAATAATTTTATAATTAATTAATCTCCATTTATAAAGTATGAATCATCTTAATAGATACAAAATGACAATATGCAAGAACATAGGGTACCAAATACAACCAACCCTGCAATTTAGTTATTATTTTTAAGGTTATTTTACATTATTTCTTCAAATCTAACCCCTAAACACACACTTATATTTTAAATGACATAACTTGATAGAAAAACAACCATATATTTATTCAAAAATACTCGTAACTAAATTTTATAACTTCCTCGAGTATGTCGAGGGAATGTTCTTAATTACCTAAATCTTCTAACTCCACTAATTATTTTTAAGACCCTTAATGACTAGATTAACTCATAGACATGAAGCTAGAATAATATATACAAGGGTTAGTGATTATCTTGAATCAAAATGTATGAAAAATATCTTATGACATCCTCAAAATAACCTTAAACATAAGGATCATGAGCTCTAATGGAACATATTGGTCTTGCAAACTAGTTTACTGACCTTCTCTCTCACAAACTTCACTCTACCTGACAAGTCATTTTAACTTCAATATTTAAACCTCTCACACTTACTTAAAATATTATTCAAAGGATTAATATGTCATTAAATTCCATAACAACAAAATTATGACCATTAGATACATTAACTTAAGGCAATGAACCTCCAACTCATCACTACAACTTGCCAATTTACCTTCAAACACAATCATGGTGATAATGATCTTCAACACCTATGTAGACACTTTTAAAGACTTATAATGAATTTGAATGATCTTATGTGATAATTATACCATTATAATATAGATAAATAACATGTTAATATGGAAATATTGGTATTTAAAACTAATCTCACAACCTTATACCTTTATTGTCTGATTTACACTACATAGGTCAACTCATGAGAAACATTTTCATCAAAACCACTAACCACCAAACTATATTTAAAAAATTAAAATGTCTTATGATTAGTCAAAAACTTCTCCATGAACTTTAATTCATCACTAATTCATGATAACACATCCCTAATCAACTTCTCACTTTTGCCTAGTTTTCTCACTATTTACAACATTAGGCTTGTTAGAGACTAGTCAATTTGGAGGATTGTTTTAGCACACCTAGGGTATATATAATGATAATAAAACACCATATAAATAAAATACAAGTCTCAATATATAATCCTCATCCAATTTTAAACTTTGACTTGGTCAAATTTGACTGTTACTACAAATTTATAAGAAATAAGGCTTTTTATATAGGGTTCACTCACTCACCTAACAAAAAAATCAAAACTATAGGTTATTGGGAGAGTTGAATAAAAATTATAATAAATTAACTATCTATTTCAATCCATTATAAGTATTTTATAACAATATCATTTATATTAGGGTATTATTAGGGTTCTTTGAGGGTTTAAACCATCTTACAGTCTTAATTATCATTCATAAAAGCTTGGCCCCTCATTCCAAAAAATAATGCTTGTAATTTTGATTTAAGACCCTTACCCATAAAAAATTAATATCTTAGGTTATCATATATAGGTTAAACATGCCAATGAACACTTTAAAGTTCTTCTTGGGTTGAGAACCATCCATTTTATGCACTTGAGAGACCTTAAAGTACTTTTTATTTCCTTAACCTTAAAATTTTGACTTAAATTTTGGTCAACATATTTGAAAAAACATGAAATACCCCTAAAAGTTATCATTTTTTCATACTTATATTTAAATCTAGAACTCATACCTCATTTATCCATGCTCTCTCTCTTTGCTCTCTAGGCCTTGACCTGCAAGTCATAATAGGTCTTGAAATTAACCTTCTAACCATTTTTCAATATTTAACCACCTCATTTACCAACTAAATAAATCTATAACATTCTCAAACATTATTTTACATACTTCATAGGCATTGATAACACCTCATGACACTCATTTGATCAGGTAGGGTCTAGAACTAGTCTAGTTACATGTTAGATCTATAGGTCCTACCCCTGTAGGTTCACCCTAAGAATATCATGAGTGATCCAATGCCTCATATGAATTCTCAAATAACTTCATACAGTCTCTTATGTCTTTTTACATACATCATACTATGCCACCATACTCATACCTTCTCATAAGGTCTCTTCATGTAATGACTAGGCTTCTCATGCACTTGAAGCTTGACAACTAACCTTGAAACACTCCTTAATTGTTATAAACCTTGATAACATTATTTTCATGATCCATAGATAATTACATGCCTCTATACATACCTCTTCATGCAAACCATGCACATGCTCATGATATGACTAGGGTTCTCAAGAGACCTTGTACTCAATGACTAGTACTCAAACATGCTTACATTAGCCTGGAACTTGAAAATAACCTCAAAATAATATTTATTTTTCCTTAAAATTATCTCTCAATAAAGATACATTATTTTTCCTTCAAATTCTCTCTTGTCACATGGTTTCCTTGTGTCATCAAGCACACAAATTCATACCTCATAGACCATACACCATACATCTTGACATCAATGAGATCAATGTTGACATTAAATCATATCAACCTTGAAATTAATGACAATAATTCTCAACATATAGATGTATATAAACTATTTGAATCTAGGTTCATAATTTAATTACATATTGATGGAATCATCCCTAATTTATTACAAATTCTAATAGGCATGACATTAGATGAGGATATTGAATAGACCATATAGGTGTGAAAATTATTTTCAAATATTTAAAATATAATAAGTATAAGGGGGACCTACATAGTGTTCTTGTATATTGATACATTAGAGTGTATAGTCTTTTGCTTATCTTGAACTCATTTAGCAGTTAAGACTTTCAAAATCAAATCACATTTCTATGTGCATTTAGCGAGTTCATGTAGTGTAATGATAGAAATAATTGTATTCATGTCCTAAATTATGTTATAAACAATTTTACTGATGGAAAGCTATGATTCTATAGGATACCTTTTGTCATTACCCTTTAGGGGTGGGGGTCATTATTGGCTTTTAGATCAAGTGGCATATCTCCATTATTCGAGGGAGTGGACATTGTGAGGGATATTTTGTGTTATACTCCTTAATGTGTAGTTATTTATTTGATATTATTTGAAACTATTAATATCATTTGTGTCTTAATCAATCTCATTATCCTCTTATCTATGGAATTGGAGGGTTTATAGCACCATAATAACACTTGGAGATCTCAACATATTGGGGATTTCAGATGAGTTTATTATATTTTAGTGTTTGGTAATCACATCATATGCATCCATATACCTTTTTAATATGTAATAAATGTTTCATAACTCAAATACATTAAAACTCTCCATGTTGGGCTATGTTTTTAGTCTACACTAGTTAGGCAATTCCACTCATAGATGTTGATTTTAGGCAACTTGTTGGGTATGGGTCCCAGTTGGTTATTAAAATGGTTAAAGGGATGATTATACCTTTTTTATGATAAATTTATTTTATATATTTCCTCATTAGTGTTTCTAACCTACCTTTCAAGTCCTAATAAGTCATTAAAAATTTTCTACACCATACATTGTATAACATCCAATTTATTTTTGTAAGAGTTTTGGGGCACAATTTTGACATTCTTTGAGATAGGAAATAACACTTTGATATGAATTTGGGTTTAAGGCTCATCATTATTCAAGTTATTTTGGTTGGGTACATCTTATCTCAGGGATAGTTGATTTATCACTAGCATAGGATTTACCATGAACATTTTTTTATTAACATTTGGGATGACATTTAGAATATATAAAATCATTTAAACCTACATGTTTCACTACCTATCTACCATAATATGTATTTTATAGTCCAATGTTAAGTCTACTATGAGGGGATATCTCTATAAGGATACAATCATATAGGGATCTAATACATTTCTATACATTTCCAAATATAATTGGGCATCCAATTTGTATAATGTTGTGATTACTTTAAACATATTTTAAAACCTAAAATTAACGTATCTAATTCTCTCATTGGTTTCTATTTTCATACTATAATTTTTTTTTAACACACTAAGATCTATAACTTGTCTAAATTGAGCTAAGAAGGTGTCTCTAAACTAGTACCATATAGTGATAAAATGTTCTAGAAAAGTCTAGAACAAATCATAAGTAACATCCTATTAGGTAAAATGGAAGAGCTGACAAGTAACACATTCATGTTTGAAATTGAGAATTCTTAGGTCAATCTTGTAATAAGTTATATGTTCTTTGGTAGAACATCCCACATTGGGGTAGGTATATTTTTGGGTTTATTTTTAGGTCATGGACATTTTTATCAACATTAATAATCATTCTAGCCAATGAAACCATGGGTCACAATTGGGATTATAATGGATCTATTGACTAGGTTGTACTACCAATATATTGGCCTCAACCTAATAAATATATGCCTCCTATGAATATGTCATGGTTGGAATAACAATAATCATGAGTATAATTTTAACCTAGTGATATGCACATGATACTATAGGTTTATCTATGGTCAAGCAATAACTTAAATGAAAAATTTTTATAACTATACATAATTTCAAGGGGCACTCATTCTAAAACTATTTAAGTCCTATTAATTTGAATTTTACCCACACCAATGGTCCCATGGAATTTATACCTTTTATTTTATGATTTCCAAAATCAATCTAGGGCACAAGATATAGTTTTGGGATCTCCTACATAGCCTACTTGGGATAATTCTAAGAAAAAATAGTTTTTACCACTAGAGAGATCAATCATACACCCAAATCTATAATATATAGAGATCATTTCTAATTTTCCCTAATTAAAAATTAGAGATGATTCCTTCATATAATAGTGAATGAAATAAAATAAAATAAGAGAAAAAGAGAGTGATATAAAATAGACTTCTCAAATTCTAAGGGAGTTGAAAGTACTCTTTTAGGCTATTCAAAGACTTTAATAAGGATTAAATTTGTATAGGTAGTTTAACTTAGGCTCAAAATAGACTAAAAAATGTAGAGTCTATGAAACTTAATGATGTTCATGATTCTTACACCATTATATCATATGATAATAACCATATATATTGTCATAAAACACATCCATTAATGTCCATTTAAAATAATCACAACAAATTATAGACATTAATCATTTAAAAATAAACTTAACCTATATAAACACATCCTATATCAATCAATATTCATACCATAGATTTTAATATTAGAAAATATCCACCACATTCATATTGTGGATCATGGAAGGGCCCTATAAAAAATAAAAAGAAACAATGAACATTCTTCCAAATTTCAAAAGTTCTCTTACTTTTCCATTAAAATTCCAACCCAAATACAACATTAAAAAGAGGAATTTATATAAATGAGATGAGACCTACCATCTAAAATAATGGAATCAAATGCATAAACATCATGCCCTAATTTTTTACATCGAATATGCCTAAAAGAGAAAAAATAATAATGGATGCATAGAATCAAGATAAAATATTCTAATTTATAGGAACATTTAGATAAATGATGAATGGAAATAATTTATAAACAATATTAGGATCACCATATAAATATATTTTTCCATCCTATGACACCAAAAATTATGCAATAAATCTATATTATTGGCCTATCTTGGTGAGATTTATAATGGGATTTTGGAGTAACAACCTATCCATGTGTCATTAGATCTTTATGGATTTTAAGAGGGAATTCTAAGTAGTTATTGATAACATCTGCAATGATGATTATTTTAGTGGATTTAGTTGGCATGTACACAATAGTCAATGTGTATGCAATTAGAAATGCATCATGTCTATAAATGAATCCTATCTCAAAGAAGATAGAGTATACCTACACTTATGATTGGGAATAAACTTATTAAGATATAACATGACCAATATGGGGATCCATTAGACCCAATTAGGGGATCAATTATCAGAACATATCATGATAGGAAGGGTTCTAAAGCCTACAGTCTAACACAATCATGCAAAAACCCTAATGGAGTCCTAAGATTTAAAATATTCACTTATTCTAATAATAAGAAAGTAAATATAATATAGTACACTCTAAAGCATATGGAAAAAAGTGGGGGTTGGAAATAATAATAAATCTAAACTAAAGATGTATTAGAAGACATATACTTACATCAATATCTACAAAATCCTAATACATGGAAGAAGAATATAAATGCATTATCTATCTAATCTTAAAAATGAGAAATAAAGTTAGGAATACTTAGCTTTTAAAATGAACTTGCCAAGCCTCAATCTCTCCCTTGGCCAAGGTGCTTTGAAAGAGATTGTTTTGGTATGTAAGGATAATGAAGAGAAATAAGATATAAGTTAAAAAACCTATGTAAGCATCCAAAATACTTCTCCAAAAGACAAGATCCATATCTCCAAATAAAGTATAGAACCTTAAGATTTATTCCTCAAGTAGAATGGTTAATAAGGTGATGTTCATTGACACTTATTAACTCTTAATTATTCTCTTATGAAATGCTGGGAAATGAACTTGTATATATAGGAGGATCTTGACCTAAATATTCTTGGAAATGTCAGTTGTATAAGGTTAACCCAGTCAACCTAGTGTGTTTTTTAGTATAATTCAATAGGTGTAAGCTAGGTCAGCCAAAAGGCTAACAAGATAATAAAGTGAAAAATACCCCTAAACTATATAGTGTCAGCCCAATTAACCTAGTACAATTGACTAACCAAAAGGGAGTTAAGGAAATAAAAAGAGAATGGAAAGAGGAAAAGGACTATAATAGGTAGGATCGAGAAGAATAATATTAGGGTTAATGGTTTTAAGAGACAAGTGTATATATGGAAAATGGTAAAAGGGACAAAAATATTAAAAAGTATCGATGGTCTACCCACCCCTTTCCTAGCATATCCATTAAGGCATACACTGAAAGAGATTGAGACTTGATATGTTTTTATAATATAAAAAGTTTTAGTAATCAATAAAAGTTTGAAAATATTATGTGTACATATACCCCTCTCAAAGCTTGTCATGTTTCACATAATTACATGGGATGGTGTTTCAGGAAATAGAACATGATAACACACAATGTTATTGCTAAGTAAAGTATAGTAAGTAATAAATAAGATAAATGAAAGGATTGAATTGAAAAACACATACCTTTAATTCAACTTAATGCCATACATAAAGAAGCAAATTTCAAGAGATGTGAAGGTGTCCAATGTATTGAACACTTGATGAAATTGTAGAAGTTAGTGCAAAAAATAGCAAAAAATCAAAATTTTTGTAATATACGAAAATCGTAGTAGAAAATATTCTCTACATCATCACGAATCTAACTCATTTTATAGTTTACAAAAGGATGAGTAGAAATAAAGATATAAGCAAAATAAAGAATTTACTAAAAAATAAGTGAAAGATTTGAATTTGGAAAAGTGTTTTAAAATAAGGCAAAATACAATTAATTTGTTATTTAGACTTGTGAGAGGAGAGAAAAGAAATCTAGAGATAAAACAAGCTAGGATGGTGAGGAGATGATAGGCTAGACAAGGAGATGCTCTAAAGGTAGCGATAGGTGCACTATAGGTATAACTATGAATCTCACACTAGTTTTTTGAAATTTTTATTAAATTAAGTGATTTTTTAGTAATTTTGAATTTTAAGCATTTTTATATGTCAAAATGGAACAAAATTAGATCTTAGGGTAGTAAATAGGAAGATGGAAAATGGGTTTAGAGGGTTTAGGAAGAAATTAAGAAAATAAAACTTTTTCCAAAAAATGCAAAGGGTCAATAGGCAAAAAGCACTTTGTTGACCCAATCAACCTAGTAGGTTAGAAATGAGTAGAATCCATAGTGCCAACCTAATAGGTATGGGTTGACCCTATACATTCTACAAGCTGAGGGCCTAGTTCAGAGTTGCTCGGTGGTCTAAAAGGTCCAAAATGGAAACTCAGCACTAGGGAGGGGAAGAGAAAGGAGTTGAATCAAATTTTTGAGTCAACAAGGTAAAAATATAAGAAAATTTTGGTCAAACTAGTTTGACCAAAGAGTTGGAATGATACAGAAAAGCTTGAAAAAGGCTAAAAGAGGGCTAGAATGGATTGAAATGACCAAGGTCAAGAAGGACTAATTAGGCTAAAATTAGGTTAAAATGACTAAAATAAAGTAATTTAGGCTTATTTTCACTTTAAAAAATGCAAAAAGATAGTATTATGACTATACATGACATGGAGGAACTAATACATCCTTTGTTATTTCTTGGGTGTAGGGATGATGGATATTTTGGAGACTTATAGATACAACATGGTTACCAGACTTATTAGATATGTTATCAAATAGAGATAGGTCTAGACTAGGATCTATAGGTCTAAGTGGGATAGTTGATATGTACTAGATCCCCCTCAGTGTTGACCTATTAGTCATGTTTCTCAGTTGTTGGGAATAATTGACTAAGGTCTTCAGATGGAAGGTGGATGGGGATATAATAGAGTTGGTTATCATGATAGAGGATATCCATGCCATCCTGGGGCTACTTATAGTAGGAACACAGGGGACCACAAGGATACTAGATAGTCTAGAGGAGAGGAGAGCCTTAGCCATGTGGGCTACAAACTTAGAGATGATATTAATAATAGGAGAGTTAACATGTTTTATGTCTATACATCATAATTTTTAGATATCTAAATTGTTTTGATAGGCCTTATGACATAATAGGTGCTATGTCACAAGTCAAATGGTAAACTACCACTATTTAGGGTAGCTTTGAGTAGGATGATCTTGGAAGAGAAAGTTATATATGACTTAGGATATGACATTTGGGTCTAGCTAGTACATGATATGTATGAGATTCTAGTTAGAGGGAAAAAGACCATGGGATTGATCATATCTATAAAATTTTATATATATGAGAGGTTTTTAATGTATCAACAAATTGGGTTGCCCCATGTGGTCGATAATAAGTCACCTCAAGTGTAGAGATGGAGAGAGGACTAGGTAGTGTAGGACATGACCCACATGCTACTGCTATAGTTAGTGATATGTACATATATTATGTGGTAGCCATATGACTACATAGAAACTACATGGATGAGATGGGACATATTTGTACTATTGATAATAAGGATAGAGGTTATTATACACTATTTCTAGTGGAGACAACCACATTTAGTGGTATGAATTCCAAGATAGATGGGCCAAACTCATCTAGTGACACTAATACTAATGATTGATCAATGGGCTCAGCATGTGAGGGATACATAGGGGAGGAGAGGACTAGGGCCATAGATAATAGGGTCAACACTAAAGCTATGATGAGAGTGACCATGGACTAGTCAAGCATGATGAGGAGCTAAATAGGAGGATAGAGATGTGAAGGAAGATATACTATATGTGCCACTACCATCTCTATAGTAAGATGAGCAATAGACATCAAGGACACAACATTGACAGAGGTAGGAGTAGGAGACAATGGAAACTATTACAATCTTAGATGACCCCATGTATGAGCTAGAGGAGATAATAGAGAGACCACTTAGATGCAAGCTAAGATGGACGTGAGCCATGATAGCCAGGTTTGAGTTAAGGAGGTGACCTATAGAGGAGGAGTTAGGAGGTTATGTAGATGGGAAGCCTATTCTAGGTGGTCACAAATATGGAGATACCATAGTAGCTGAGACATAGATAGGTAAGAAAATATGGTTAAATTATTGCTTTATGTTTTTATTTAGAAGTAGAGGTAGATATATATTTTTAGATATAATAATGATATAATATCCATCTAGTGTGATTTTTTAGGTACAACTAATGATACAAAGGAGAGATGGGGGTCCTTTATGAGGGGAACACTCCATGACATCTTGGATGAGACTCTACAGCCATATAACCCCATGACACTAGAGGATCTGAGTGTACCATCTTCCTTAGCTTAGTTAAGCTAGTCTATATTATTTAGAAAGGTAGTGAGGTATAAATGAGCAAAAAGAGATAAGATTCAACTACCAGTACTGATGGTTTTAAGGTAAATATAGGCATTATAGGACCTAAAAAATGAGAGAGATGTGCATTTGGCTATAGTAATGTAGATGATAGAGACTTGGACCCAGTTTCTAGAGTCATAGGTGCAGGTAGTGCACCTCAAAGAATAGGTAGAGGGATTGAGATATTGGATGGCCTCCTTATAGAATACTATTTAGAGGAGTCAGACTGAGGCCTTAGTAGGTAATGTGGCTAGTACATGAGATAGATATGATGGATCCCAGCCATAAATCTAGAGCACTATATATGGTTATATTTGTTATATTAAACTCATGAGACATATATGGATCATTTTTGCATATTGTTGTTGGTTGTGTATGTTGTCATTATATTTCAGGTTGTGGATGCTTAAGACATATTTATTCACAGCACATTTATTTAGCTTTGTTGTATATGTTATAGGAAATATATGAGATGTCATTTCTTTTCTAGCATTATGAAAAACACATGCATGGTTAAAAATAAATAGGAAAAAAGGGCTTGTTAAAATGTAATCAATCAATAAAATGTACTACAAACTATTTAAAGATGGTAAATGTGTAATAAAAATAAATGACTAAGTATAAAAAACCAATAAATGGTAAAACAAGATGGAAAAAAGTAATTTGTTTTTAAACCAATGTGAAATATTTTTTCACCAAATTAAAACAAGTAAAAATCATACTAATTCAAATTGGGAATTATGACAAATAATGTAATAAAATTGAAGGTATGAAAAAGGGCACAAATGGTAATAAAAAAAATTAATTAAGTCAATAAATCATACTAAATCATGATGGGAAGTATGAAATAAAAAATAAAATTATAAAATTTTGATCTTAAATTGGTCATACTAATTCAATCTAGAAAGTATGAAAAATTCAAGAAATGGTTGAATCTTATATGCACTCAGAAAATAAGAAGATAAAAAGGGTGAAAGAGAACTTAAGTAATCATAAAACATACTAAATCAAGCTATTTAACATGTAAAATGACATGTAACTTCATAATGGATTGAATCTTATCTCAAATTTGACATATGTAATTTAGATGGTGACTTGGGTATTGGAAAATTTTAAGAAGAGGGTCGGGTCCTATCCATGGTCCTACAATATAACTTGACAAAAAGAATACCACTTGGGTGGAATAAATAGGAAAAATTAGGTAATCAAGGATGTTGGTAATAGGAAGGAAAAGATGATAATTTTTGAGGAATTTTGGGTCATATTAATGATCTTACAAAGAAACTCACAAATGAAATCCCAAGGGGAGTGATCACTAGACATAGAAATATTTCTCAAGAGGAAATATAAGGGATATAAGAAGTGAAAAAGGGAGTGTAAAAATCAAGACTCAGGCATCTTATGAGAAGACCTTAGGAGGAAAGAGGCATACTAAGGACATGAGAAGACACTAAGTGACTAGTGGTCATCTATCTACAAAGGAAACCTAATCACTATAGACACAAAGATTTGTAGGAAAATAAGTGTGTTACTAAGATAACTCATGAAGGTATATTTTTAAAAGAAAAATAAAATGGACATACCTTCCCATGACGTGTTCCCAATTCTTCAAGACCAATTACAAAGCCATTGGTCTATTATAAATATTGGGTACCTGCATGAAAAAGTAGGTATCACTAAAATATTTTTTTATTTTTTATCTTATAATCTATTAGCCTACCACACCCTAAATGATCTTGGCTCTACCATGAGGCTAAATGTGGAGTCTGAGTTTTGAGTAGAATAAGGATATGTTCTTTGAATCATGTCTTTTAGTGTTATTATAATTTTAAGAATAATAATGACTTTTATTTAAATTATTTAGATTTTAAGTTTATTTTGAATGATTTTTAAGATTCCTCCTCCATATAGATTTATATTGACAAATCATGAGAGAGATAGTGAAACATACGAATGAGTTATATGTTAAGGCTAAATGAGGCTAAGTAACCAAAGACAAATATTGAATATGACACTTAGGCTTGACAATGAATTAGCATGTGATCTCAAGTCTCAACTATGTATATGCTTAGTTTGTGGAAAAGGGAGAAGAGAAAAATGAGATCCAAAGTAGAGTGGTGTAAGGAGGTAATAATGAGATAGATTATTTGATAACTTATCACATGGTAAAGGAAGATAATAACTAAAGGGAACATGGTTTGTATAACCAAGTCACCATGACAAATTATCTATGAAAAATGGAGATGAGAAAGCAAACAATCATGAAGATGAAATAAAGGAGTTTTATGAAAAAGACTAGGGAAAAAAGGAAATAAATGATAAATAAAGACAAACATATGCAAAATATAAATGATAAGATAAGAAATATATAGTACAACAAGCAATAAATCATGACATGAGATAAATAAAAATTTGACGCAGTGTCAAATGATATAACAAATAGAAATAAAACTAGAGAATATGTCCAATCAAATATAAATGTGAAATCACCATGCATGTACTCATAAATACTAGTAAATCTATCCACCCACATTATCCAATCATTAGATAAGTCTTTATGAAGCTAGATACACATTGCTGCTAAAGTTTCATCAATCTTTAATTAATATTGGGAAAATATTTCTTTTTTTATCTCTTCAAATAAAAAAGTAGAAATACTTGATGGATCATGTTGAGGAGGAAACATAGGAAAAAGATGGTTATGAGAATGTGTGGGGATGGGATCTACTAGAGATGCAATAATCATAGGTGGATAAGAATCCACAAGTGAGGGAAGGTCCATAGGTGAAGGAATCATGGGTGGAGGCATAAAAGGTGGTGAAGGGACCATAGTAGGAGATGGAACCACTGGAGGTAGATCCATAGGAGAAGAAAGAGGAGCCTTCTTATGGGAATGATCTATGATAGGAGTAGTATAAGGTCTAATAATGGATATAAGATGATATTTATGATGTTTTTGAAGGATGTAATAATGATTAGTATAATGGGTGCTGCATAAATGCCATAGATAATATACCTCACCATACTTAAGTAGATATTTATGAAGTACCTTTGGGGGAGGTATGGATTTATCTGATGATGGGGGAAGAAGGATGTAAGGTATCAATATATTTATGTAACTTACAAAAATGGGTGGAAAAATGATTATCTATCCCATGGAAGCAACATATATGCTTATGAGTGGGTTTAGTATAAGCACTCATGAAAGGAGGTAAAATAGGAGTGGAAGAAGCCAAAAAGCACTCATCAACACATTTGGTGGGTAGAGGATCCATTTTAGGCAAGGGAAGTAAACCATCACTAAGGGAGGGTGATGATGAGGAAGGAATGGAACTAGGCTCAATGGAAGGAGTGATGGCATCATAAACAAGGGTAGGCTAATAAATAGTAGGATAAAAAACAAGATTAAATATATTAGGACTAAGAAGAGGATCAACTATAGTAGGCTCTACTAAGGGAGGGGTGGGATCTATATAAGGTCTAAGGAGAGTTGCATGAACTTTAGGGGTAAACCAACTATGAGGGTAAGGATACCTAGTAAAATGGTAAGTCCTGGTCATAAAATGATCCATGAGAATAGTCCTATGTGGTTGCTTAGAAACTAGAGGTGTCAACACCATATCTACCCTATGATAAAGGGAAAAAAATGCAAAAATTAGGAACTATAAATGAAATAAAATGATGAGATGTATGAAAATACTTAAGTAAATAAGAATGATAATGGATAATATTAGCATCATGGTCTTGGACAAGACCACCTAATAATGGATCATCTAAGGAATAACCATCATCATAATATGGGGTATGAAGATCAATAACATAGGTAGGGATAACCTTATCATCAGATGAAGCATGCTAAATATAATTCCTAGTCTTTGTCAAGACTATGGGAATGCCATTGCAAGGAGGTTTATGAGAATGAGGTTACAAGGAAGAAAGAAGATACAAGATGAGATGAGGCAAGATATTGAAAGTTTTGATATTTAATTTAATCTCATTAGGCTCATCATCATTAGAGTATAAGAGGTTAGGAGAAATTTACCAATGAGCTCATGATGCCCACTGTAATCTTGGGTTGAGTTAATGGGAAATTTGAGATGTTGAGACTCATAAAATGGAACACTTGGCAAAGTCTCAAGAGTAGGAATCTTAAAACACCATGATTTTTGAATTGTTTAAAAATTCAAGGGTTAGTGTCACCCTGAATCTTTTAAATGGCTCCATTTTGAGGGAATTTAATGCATTGGCAGGTGGAAGAAGCAATAGCTCTCATGTGGTGATTTTATGGCCTACTAAGCAAGATGTTATAATAAAGAGGGAAGTTAAAGATCATCACCTTCACATAGATAGTGATAGGTGGGATGGTAATGGGAATCCACATGAAACTTAGAAGATGCATTTGAATTCTATCATATCCTTGGTATGTGTTGCATGTAAGTTTGAGATTGCATTAGAAATATCCAAGAGTCTTAATAAAATTGAGAGAAGTGACACACATGTTAGAACCCTCATCAATTAATGCATTCTTAACTTGGATATCACCAATTTATATGTTAATGAATAAATGATGATCATCCCTAAAAAGTAGAATCTTTTTTGGAATCATAGATGCAATAGGAAATCCAAGAGAAAGAGAAGTGTCTATAGTTTCATCAAAATTGATACACATCTCTCCACATTGTTGTAAAATACTATCTTTAGAACTAGATAAAGTTACCTCTCATCCTAATAAAGGAGGATGAGGAACATTCATCTTGAATAGTAGTTACATGAGGTATTTTCTATGATGTGGGGAAGTCCTCCTAAACTTAAGGAAAAAAATCTAAGATGGGAGATTAATAAGCTCCACAATGGGATCCCACTCATCATAGCCCATAAAAATGTTATTACATAGAGGTACATAATGGTTAAGGAGGTCATCAAAAGGAGGAGCTAAAGTACAATGAAATTTATGTTGATATGAATGATAAGGTTTAGAATAAGGTTATAAATCATGTGGAGATGAAGAATTATTTGGTTTGGATTGATTTTTTTAAATAAAAGAAGTGCTAGTAGAATTTTGGTTATCATTATTATTGGAAGATGATGGAAGCATGTTATAAATAGTATGGGATGTGTTATCTAAGGGGGAATAAAAAATTGGATGATGAAAATTAATAAGGTCATATTTCCCCAACACATTTAAATGAGTTGAAGAAGAATCTTGGATAACATGATATGTCTTAGATGGAGTGTAGATAGGTTGGGAATCAATGAAAGGCACCACCGTTCAAATATTACTCATGTTAACCACATTCTCTTTGGAAGTTGTTTCAACAAGACTTTACATATTATTGGTGGAAGGGGTGGCCTTGTCTTCATTATCTTGAATTGATTAATAATTAGGAAGAGGGTCTTTATGGATATATAAATGATCATTTTATTGATTTAAGGGTTGAGTTTTTTCATGTGATTTATAGTCCTTGAAATTAATCTCATAGGCTTGTTAATGCTTATGGGTAATGGAATCATGATCAAAATTAGGGCTAAGAAGAAAATCCGTAGCTAAATCATGAAGTTGTCTATAGGTTTCATAAGAATGACCCCAACTATCATGAAACCAACAAAACTTGTTAGGATCATACTAGGATTTCATAAGATGAGTAGGGTCAAGCTCTCATGGAAGAGGCCTTGGTAGACATTTAAGCAATTTATCTAAGGATAGAGGATTGTGAATGTTTATGTTATTTGGTGAAGAGAAATGAGGTTTGGTATATTATTGAGAAGGAGTTGGTTCTAAATAAGGGTTAATAACTATATCTTGACCATTATGGATGGTGTCATAAGAATTTATAACACCATCATTAGTGATATTATGGCTTTTCTTTTTGAGAAAGAGATGAGGACCTACACAAGATTTGAGTGGATCAAATTGATGCATTAGGAAATATTGATGTTTATCTTGGTTGATAGTTTCCTCCAAAGTTCATGGAGAAAGAGTGTGGACTCAATATTGTAATTAAAGAAAGAGAGAATTTGTAAAGAGATGAGAAATATTGTCAGCTACCATGTTATGTTCACATTTGTTTGACAAAGTCTTCCATCTCTTAAAAAAAGAATCAGTAGTTTCATTTTCATGTTGTTTTTAAGTAATCAAATGGGCCAAAGTGTTTTTAGGAAGATTTTTAGTTTGGAATTCTTGCAATAAAGAGTTTACTAAGTCCTATAAACTAGAAATGGAATGAGCTCAAAGTTGATAATATCAATCCAAGGCATCACCCATGAGGGTTTTGGCTATGATCTTGGTAGCAAAAAAGGTGTTTAATTTGACCTAATCCTTTTAAATATTTCCAAATGTTTTGAGGTTAAGGGTAGGACCGGTTGACCCACTATAATAAATTTTAGGTGATATACCTCCTATATCATTGTTGGAAATTTGAGTAGTGAGAGGATCATTTTGTATAAGCTTGATGGTTTTATTGACTCAAGGAGGTTAAGGAATGAGACTGACTTGAGAATATTGAAGAGGAGGAGGGGGAGTGTTCTAGTTATGTGTGTCCCAATCCATTGGTTGAAAATGAGATTGGATATTAAGAAGGTTGTTTTACATTCTCATCATTTGAATTTTGTTATGAACTTGAAATGTATTCATTTGATTGAGAGTTTGTAATATAATTTTATGTGTTTTATTAACACTAGAAGCATTATAATTTGTATTCATGTTGGTATTAACGGCTTGGGTACCACTATTAGTGTTGATATGAGCTTGAGATGAATTATGAGAATTTGAGTCACTAGTGGCAAACTTTGTTTATGTATCAAAAGATGGACTAGTGAATGGTTGAGAAGAAGAAGCAGTAGAAGCATGATTGCCTTGGGTAGCAAATAATGAACTAGTGAAAGGATTAAGGATAGTGGATCTTATGAGAGGCCCACTAGATGTATAACCTACCATGTTAGTTGAGATACTAGGCATGGAGGTAGAAGAAGTTAGAGAAGAAGATGTCATGGAATAAGGAGTCAAAATTGAAGGAAGAGTCTAAGAATTAAAAAAAGTGGTACCCTCAAATCCAGTATTAAATGTAGGAGTAGGTGAATGAGGCTCTTCAATTTGACCACTAATCATGAATTTATAAATGGTATAAGGATCCTTTCCTCGATGTTGAGGAACTTTGGAAATAAAGAAAAGCATTTTTGGAGTATACTCTAACTCAGATTGATCTTTTAATGAGAAAAGAGGATTATATTTCAAGAGTTATTAGGAGGGGTACCATAGTTCATTATGTGAGTGGTAACATGAACATTACTAGCATCTAAAAGAGGATCCCTACTCTATCTATGGGAGACCCTATTAGGATTGGTAAAGTTCATCATGTTTGTTAACTATAACTCAGTGTCATTATCCAATAGAAAGTCGATGATAAAGGGAAAAGAAGAGAGATGAGAAAGCAAAGGATAAAGAGGTGACTGAAATAGGATAGGGTTGATTGGGTTTACCTAGCATATAACTAGAGCTTATAAAACTATACAGGTTGATTGGGTCAATCAGTATAGTTTACAAAAGGCAAAAAAGGTATTGGGTTGACTAGGTCGATCTAGTATAATAAATAAGGAATTCAAGAAGCCTAAAAATAGATTATAAAAATTAAACAAGATAATTTTTTAAGTAATGAAAATAAGTAATTAATAAAATGAAATAGATAGTTGATTGGATTATTACTAACAAATCCAATTAAAGCACACAAAACAAAATATTTCACTAATACTGGCTAATGCAATCTTTTGCATACATAATTGAGAAAATAAAAAGCAATCAAATTGAAAATTAAAGAGTTAACTAATTGGTAAAATTGAATGTTTATTATATTATTAAGATATAATTTTTAATGTTATTGGAAGCTATCTATAAGCAAGGTACTAGATAATAATCTAAGGATGGTTTTTGGTGGTTTGGGATGAAAGGAACTATAGTGGTAATGGTAGAGTCTTGGTATTGGGACCTACCCCTCACTTCACAAACTATATTGATAAGGGTGTTATGTGCTTAGACATAATATACCATTAACCACACTTTATACTTGACTCGAGCATCAAGTTAACTTCCCCCTTGGTGATGATATCCAAATAGGTTGGTCTTGGATAGATAAAATGTTATAGTTTTTGTTTATATTTTTTTGATTTGGTCACATGTGTATAAAATATAAGTATTAAAACTAAGTGATTAATTAAAAATATTGTAATTAAACTATCTGAGTTATTCTAAGCATGCAAGCAATAAGAAAAGAAATGTGTGAGCTAATTACTATTAGATATGAGGTTAATTCCAACTTGAAATAAGCTATAATTTTGATATTATATGAAAAAATTATTGAGAAAGTTGATAGGGTTGAACCTATACCATGAAATCAAGGTTTGAAAATGTATAGGGTCAGCCAGGGTTGACCTAGTTATTTCAGATAGCACACAAAATTTGGTCAATAGTGTCAATCTAATTAACTATGCAAAGGAAATTTTAAAGACTATAAAATATGAAAGAAAAGATAGAAAATAAATACAAAAATAATTATAAATGAACCTTGGTGGATTATATATGAAATGAAGTAAGATTTTTGATGAATAATCTTGAATTATGCTTGAGAAACCTACAAATTAGGTTGATAAGATCGATCAAGCTATGCAAGAATCTACTATAGAGTGATAAAAATTTACATGGTTGACAAGGTTGACCTATTAGGTTGAACTAGATGTCTAAAAGGATAAAAAACTATAATGGGTTGACTACATTGATCCAATTGCCTATTCTTAGAAACCTATGCATGAAAGTGGAAAAAACTAAGTCGATTGTGTTGATGATAAAAATAATGACTAAAAGAATGAAAATAAATGAAATAAATCTTGAAAGGGTTAGTTTCACATTGGGTTCATAAAAATTTATGAAATTGGAAATTTTACATCTCTATAAATCAATCTTGGCTCAGAGAAGATAAATCATACCTACACTTTCGATTGGGAATACACTTATTAAGCAGGAGCATGACCAATATGGGGATCTGCTAGACCCAATTAGGGGATCACTTTCCACTGAATATCATGATAAGAAAGGTTCCAAATCCTAAATTCTTAAACAATCACATAACAACCCTAATATATTCCTAAGGTTTAAAACAATCACTTATTCTAATAACAAAAAATAAATCTAATCTAGTGCACACCAAAGCTTGTGGCACAAAGCGATGGTTAGAAATAATAAGATAACTAAACTAAACATGTATTAGAAGACATATACTCATGTAAATTTATAAAAAAATACTAATACATGGGAGAATAATAGAAATGCATTGTCTATCTACTCTTAAAAAGGAAAAATAAAGTTAGGAATACTTACCTTTGAATACGAACCCACTGAGCTTCAATCTCTCCCTTTACCGAGGTGATTCATAAGAGATTATTGTGGTATGTAAGGAAAACAAATAGAAATAATATTTAGGATACATAACCTATCTAAGCATTTAAAAGACTTCTCCAAAAGACAATATACATATGTCTAAATAAAGTATGGAACCCTAAGATTTATTCCTCAAGTAGAATGGTCAACAAGTAGATGTTGATTTGTAATTATTCACTCTTTATTATTATTTTATGAAATGATGGGAAATGAACTTGTATATATTGGTGAATATTTCCCTAAATCCTTCTAGAAATGTTGGTTGTATAAGGTTGACCTAGTCAACCCAATGTGTCTTTAGGGACAATTCACTAGGTTTAAGCTAGGTCAACTAAAAGGCTAATAAGCTAATAATGTGAAAAATACCATTAAACTATATAGGGTCAACCCAATTGACCTAGTAAAATTGACTGACCAAAAGGGAATTAAGGCAAGGAAAGGAGGATGGAAAGAGGAAAAGGACTATAATAGGTAGGATTGAGAACAATAAGCTTAGGGTTAATGGTTTTAGGAGACAAGTGTGCAGATAGAAAGTGGAAAATGGGACAACAATATTATGAAGCATCGATGGTCTACCCACCCCTTTCTTGGTTCATCCCTTAAGGCATGCACCTAGAGAGATTGAGACTTGATAGGTTACTGCAAGATATAAAGTGTCAATAATCAATAAAAGTTTGAAAATATTATGTGTATATACAATGATCCATCTTTATTTACTTTTGTGACTTTTATTTTAAATTTTGTTTTGAATATTTCAAGGTGTACCCAAAATTCATCACTATAAATAACCATGCCATACTAATTAAAGAGTATGTTTATATTTACCTCTTTAAAGTATGCCAATATTTATCTTTGTTATTCTCTAGAGGGGTCAAAACTACCTTCATGTCTCTTATCCATTCCTATAAATAGGTTATCATATTAAAATCATAGGTTTGGTATAATTTGAGGTCTATAAATGTCATGATCTGGGGGATAATCCATTTATTGATGACTATTATTATTTTATTTAATATATTGTCCATTTTGATAAGTCATACAAATACTCATAAGATTTTTGGTAAAGAAAATTATTTAAAGAAAATTATTTTTGCTCAAATATTCCACCACCTATTGTAGAGTATGAAAAATTATGAGTGTTCATTCCATTATATCCATTAGGTCAATTATGAAGGTGATCCTTAACTAGGAATCTAGAGTTTTAACTTGTCATTTAAATTTCTCAATGATTTTCTTAATCATCTGATGGGAGGCCTTCCAAATAGAAAATAAGTCCTTATAAATGATTTCTTCTCTTTTACTTATTTTTATATTAAATCAAAAATGTCTTAATATACCTACTAGATTATAGGGTTTCCATTTTGTGTGAAATTTGTAGTCATGATAGTTTTCATCCTCCCCATTTCTTTGTCAAATTTGACTTGTATATCTAGATCACCTTTATTAAGGATTTTGGGCATCTGTACTTTATTAAATTGAAAGGTATCTATATAATATCTTCCATGCATTGGTCCAAGGGTAACTAAAGTAGTGGTTATGGAATAATTAGTTGATTAGTTGATGAAGAATCCATGGATGTAGGAGGGGTTTTCATTAGAATAGAAGATGAATGTGGGGGGATGGGAATGACTATGGAAATGGAAATGGGAGTTACATTAAGGTTCATTTATTCCATGAAACACTCTTTTGTCATGTCTACCATGGGTCCAATGCCATTTTGGGGACTTGTTATCATTCCTAAGGAGGAGATGGGCCTTGTGAAAGTCAACCCATGGGAATGTCTAACATAAAATATTAGGGCCCAAGATGAATATGTTATTGGTTTATGGATAATTTTGTGATAAGAAAGAATATCATTTGGATCACTCTATTTTATAAGGTTTGGATAAATATGAATAGTTACATAAGACATATTTTCAAATTTATTAAGTTTAATGGGTTTCAGGACAATTGGTCAAAATCATTGAATAGGCTTAGGGAATGGGTTAGCTACCTATATGATGACACTCAAAGATGAGGAGATTAACATAAATAGTTCTATTATTCCATTCATATTATATACTCATGTTACACCTAAATTTTATGGATTTCCAAGAGGAGTCGTAATAAAAGTTGATGGGGAAGGAGGACTCGAGACATTAAAATAACTAGAAACTATTGGAAAACTAGGAAATATAGAGAGATTATAAATACCAAGGAAACTCATTACAAATTGGATACATGTTAGTATATTTTGAGAAGAAAAAATTTAAGAGATAGGTATTTTATAATTAGGGTTTCTGAGTTTAGGGAGACAAGATCGTTGAACCTCCAGGTTGCTAGGATGGCAGTCAAAGTCATTTTCTCTATACACTATATTTATGGTGAGATTGACCTACTTTGTTTTCACCTCTAGATGAGGAAATAACATATAATGAATATGGGGGATCAGTGAGGGTTGAAGGCAAGGGGAATAAGTGGGTAAAAGGGATCCCTTACAATATTATATCTTTCAACCTGTTATTTATCATTAGAGTGTACTCTAAGGGAGGGATCTCACTGGGTCTTTCTTATAAGACTTGATTTAATAATTATTGCTCCTCCAATAATATCACATCCTTCAATTCCAAATTATCTCATTACCATCCAATGGGTTCAAATATAACCTTACTTAATCATGAGGATCATGGTGATACATGATATTGACCATTTCCTTTAATGTTTTTACATGCCTATGGACCTTTGCCTTGGGATCCCTTTATCTATAATCATGGAAATATAGGATATTGAAACATGGTCTATGAGTTTCCATGACTACTACTAAAGTGATATTTTTATACTCATTATGATTGATGATGAGTGGTAGATATGGGTAGGGTGTCTACCTCCTATTAGTGTAGTGACCTCCCACACCATTGAAATATTCATACAAGATATCTTAATATACTATCCTATCAGGCACATAATAGGTTAACCTGAAGGGATTAGTCTATATCCCTTCAAATATGATCACAATGAAATTTTGGTAGTAATGGTAGGCCTTAATAGCTATAATTGAATGTCTCATTTCCTCTGACAATCTAAACATCCTATTTTTTATTGATGATGAAGTAGAGTGGAAGGTAGAAATTATTGAAAATATTTTCTATGTAAGCTCTATACTACTATATATAAACATTGGAGTAAACCAAATGTACCAGGGGACTAGAAGTTATCCTATGTGGAAAATAAGGGTGTTTAAAAGGAATAATGACATAAAAGGAATATACTAGATAAGACATAATATTAAATTTCTTCCTTTTCTAACCTTTAATACCTATTGGGCAAGGTTAAGGGTTATGATCCCTCCTAAAAATGGGATTTTCTTCTCATCAATGACTATAATGAAGAGGGAAACCTAAAACATATTGACATGAATAATATCACTAGTTATAAGTAGTTTGTTAATCAATAACATTCTAACCCTTATTCTTTATAAAAATGATTTAATTATATATTAATATGTCTTACTTTTTCACCTAGTGCTTTGTATCTTTACATCGGGTGTCTTCATATAATTTAAAATAGTATCTCCACTATATGGGATATCAAGGTCTGTAAGATTATAATAAATTTTAAAGGAAACCCTAAAGAATAAGGTTGTTTTATAATTTACATTATTAATTTGAATGAGATTATCTATACATGTAGAATTCATGAGAAAATTGTAGAATCAGTCACCACAAGGATGTAGGTTTAAAAGTGGCCTTATGGAGTCCTGATTACTGAATTGTTAGCAAGACATCTAAGAATCTAATATCTTCTTGGATATCATCATTATTGTCCAATATTTTATACATTTCATTGATGCTTTGTATACCTCATTGTAGTAATTTTATATTGGTATTCATTATATTAGTGTCATGTCTTTGAATTCCTATGCATGATTTAGTGTTGATGAAAATGCCACCATGGTGAATGTTAACAAAAGAAATGTAGTGAATCAATATTGAAGGAAATTAATCACTTTGATCAATATTTCAATGTCTCCTTATTGTTAAATAAAATCAGTTCTTATGATCTATAATGTGAGAATAATGGAGTATGGAATTCACTTTGAGGATATCATGGGAATTGTCAAATAGAGCTCTAATTAATGGTTATTAGAGTTCATAGGCATTCATATTAATTATGAGTTGATGAACAATGTAATTTTTTTATTTTTAGTTTTATTTAAAAAGGCTTTACTTTATCTTTAAATACTTTTGCTAAAATCTAACTTTTTCATGGGTTTTCATCTAAAGGGTCACTGGATCTATCAAAGTGTTGTGCATGGATTGTCTATTGTAACAAGTGTGTTTATGTGTC